>JAQFZQ010000853.1:0-25326 GCA_034696005.1 Glomeris marginata
TTTTCCGAATACAAGTTTCAGAAACGCAAAAAATTGTATTTCCCCACCCTCAAAACGTCAAACGTGTGTTCTCGCCTGAAAGTGCATCAACATTGAAAACTAATCCTGAATCCATTCTGCAAAATGCTCAGTCTGAAACCATTTTCGCTCAAGCTTATAATCAACAGTGAAATTTTGAGTAGTAATAATATGAGAACTGGGAGCAACAATTTATCTTCATCATAGCATGCTAGTCCAGCATAATTATAGTCTCAATTGACGTATGGCAAGGTGATGTGGCAAGACGATCAACAGGAATTTCATATTTCATCATTACATATACATTCTTTGCACGTGCAGTAATTCCTGAATATATCGAGATTGTAAAATTCATATTATACATTTCTTCACTATATTTTGAGTATGAATCTCAAGGAATTACCTAAAGTAGCCTATAGGGTATACATAATTATCATTTCATTTGTGCGTTTCAATATCCAAGTTGAAAATAGAGTTCACATATACATTTTAACTAAAACAAATAGTGAAATTATTTCAATTGTGGTTCCATTTTAAATGTTTGCAGTAGATTTAATATTATACACAGCAAATGTTTGATGGTTTGATCATCCAATATTAGACTTGCAACAGTGTTATTGAACCATGCTGGAACGCAAAATTGTCAAGTGTATAAACAAGCAACGTTGCCAACAAATTGGAGGCAACAACAAACCGGTTAAAATTCCTTTCGGATGAAAGAACTGTTGATACTATGCAGTAAACTATGGAGTCTAATAAGTTGTCGAATACCACTATACCATCCAGACCCACCCCCGGTACCTGCAAATGAATTTTCAATATCACTTTGGTAGATATATATGATCCCCTTAGGACAAAGCCGACAGCATGCACCTGAGATTAATCTTACCCAGAATAATTTATAGAGCAATTATTCAGATTTGTGCCTTTGAATTTTTTTGCCATACAAGGTGAGTAATGCGTTAGTTTCCAATCGTGCTTTTGAAAAGGTTACATGGAAATTGGTTACCATTACTGGATTAAATATGTTGCAAGGGAAATCAAGTCACGTCAAACATAAATTTTAGTATAATGTTCTAACAATATTTAACACTCCTACTAATTCTTAGAGCAACACATAAAACGAATTAATATTGTATTTCACAATTGTCCTGCTACATTCACAATAATTTATATAAATGCTAGATGCTATAGCATCTGCAGGAAACCTCAGAAAATACAATCCAATTGTTTTACACTTTTAAAGAATATAATAGGTACCTACCAAAAAAGAAATCAAACTTTTCTACAAACTAAATCTAATATTTGGTATAAATAATCAGTTACATGGTAAATATTTGCCAAATTAAAAGGTGTTATACGAGCATTAGATGGAACTGCGATTTTGTTCAAGTTTGCTCCACATTATCTATCACCAACAGTATGTTTAAAATAATTGGGTAAAGTTTGGTACATTCTAAGGCTTTCATAATAGAAATGACGAAATTACGAGTATTTTGAACCATATATAACAGTTTTAATTTTTTACTTTAAAAACCTGTTTTAGTTTATATCACACAATCCATTAATGACACACGTCATTTACAGATGCCCCTGAGTGTTTTCCCTCCCATAAACAACCTGAACATGTGGGCTTCTACTCCCTTCTTCAAGGGATTCCTCAGACTCCCAGGTGTTGGATTGACAAAATGGCTTTGGGACCACAACTGATTTAGTTACAGACCATAAGGAGTTGGGGACATGTAGAGTTTGGGACCACCAACTGTACATGGAATGAGTACACTGTGAAACCACCAGGGGTTTGGTTAGGCTCCTTGTGGGGGTCCTCCAACACCAACTTTGGGTAAATTACAGATGTAGCTGTGCTGTATGGTCCTGTGGGCGCAAGTTGTTAGGACAATATAGTGTTTTCGGGTTACATGAAGGAGAAAGAAGAGGGGAAAAAAAAGTAAGGCAAGTAATGGGAATGCCGATAGGGGGCTCTGCGCAATGTTGTCCACTATAAGAGTTTATTTTCATCAGAGTTCCACTAGAGTAGGGTATCCTTGTCAATTCAGACACTCGCCTTTGGGGACATGACTTGGCTTACATCCCACAAGGTCCGTGGACAGATAAATAGTCCCTGCTGGGCTCCAATTTCAACCGAGGAATTCTCATAAATTCGGACTTTTCCTTCTTTCTTTCCAAGTCTTCGCCATATTACCGCTCGTGGCGAAAATACTACTACATATATACGTTGGGAAAGAAGGTTTAAAAAAGAAAAACAAGGAAATTCTTCTTTCATTCATTCTCCAATACTTTCTCTCTCTCTCTTTGCTCTTTTCCTCACAGGGATGGAAAACCGTCGGAGCGAAAGCGAAAACCTTTCCATGCAAACTTCTTCTTGCTCCACGAGCAAAAGGGATGTGAAAAGTAAGAAGTATAAAATCCGTCCATTTTCTGTTACTCTTTTTTTTCCCCCCCTCCTCCTCCATCTTGCAAACAGTCGTAATCTCGAGGAAGCGCCCCCTTCCGTCAAATAACGTTGTGGATTTATTCTGGCAAACAAGTTTTTAGATTTCTCGACGGGACGTTCATCTTGGAAAAGCCATTTTCGGAGTTGGTGTCCATAAAGAAAACAGATAACAAGCAAAGAAAATCGACAGGGAAAATAATATATTGATCGAGTCTCAACAACAGCACAATTGAGCTGCACACAACGTTAATAATGAGGTGTTATTATGTACTTTAGTGTACGTGGGATTGCGAAATATGTATTTGCAGGAAGATTTGTTTGAACAACAACTTGAAAACATGTAATTTATTAAAGGTAACTTTGAGAGAACATGATGAGATGACAGAGCATTTTAAAATAAAATTCACAGAACCTCAAAATGCTCTTAATCACCCAAATAGAATCTGTTTTCATAAAAACCAATGTGGAAATTTAATAACAACCACATGCGAAACATATTTCATTAATAAAATAAAGCATTGCAGCTTCAGTTAAGTTGTTGACTATAGAAAACGTTCACAAATCTCATATTTACATAATTTTATAACTAATGACTTCAGAATTTTGAACCTCCAACTTTTCCAAAACAAAACTCTTTAGCAATTGGTCCAAATTTCTCAATATATTTCAAAACTCTGAGGGAATATAATAGTCAATTGAATAGAGAGAAAACTTTAGTAAGAAACAAAAGCTGATTAGGATTAAAAAAACACTTTGAATTGATAAAAAAGTTAGGATTTTCTAAATCACACATATATGCAGCAGCTATAAAGAAGATAATCACTTCATGAACTATATAGGAATGTGAATTAACGCAGTCGTTATTTGGCACAAAGTCCAGTTAGTGCACAACAGCCTATAGCATAGCTAAAAGTCACCACCATCTCACCCTTATTTATCGATTTTGCCTGCACTGGAATGCAGCTATATCGACGTTTCCTTTCCCCTTTTCCCCTTTAACAACCCTGTTTCAAATTTCACGCAGTTTCCAGTGGTACTGTAAGATATATATAGGAACCATGAGCTGCGAAACGCCCTGAACACCCAAATCTAACGACTAGGACATGACGTTGTTGAGAAATTTCGGATACACTTCTAAACTCTCCCTATACATCGCCATAATGTTAACACGCAATAAATTGCAGCGTCCAAAATGCGACATGCAGGGTGAAATAAATAAATATACATGCATCGGATTTAGTGATAAAGCCACCAAGAATTACCCCTAAACGGTATGCAGACATTTTCCCCCTCACGCCTGCTGGGAAGCCCATTGCGGGGGATCAATTTGCGGTGGGTGATATTTTTAATTCCCAATATTTCAAATTATGACAGATGGCACCAGTCAAGATGTCTTGAAATTTTTTGTTGGTCCTAGCCCTGTGATTGAATTCAGTGTAAATATGACTAATAACCTTGTTGAAAGGCCACAAGTCATAATATGAACATATGAGAAAATGATAAACTGCCGTTTTATTATTTCTTTGAAATGTTTTAAAAACTGTAATAGACCAGTTTGAATTCTGAGGTTCACTGATTGGCACCCTAACAGTGAATGAAATTAAATCACAACCAAAATATAATTTATAATATAATAGAAAAACAGTTTCGAGCTGTGCAATTAAGTCTATGCATAAACTTAATTGGGGTGCTAATAAATAACATAGTTTCTGTAAATCGTAACAAATTCCAACATTTGTTTTCAATATTTGTTCAAGAATAATTTCCCCAAAGCTGAACGTATAGCATAGCTACATAATTCATCCTGATTTCCTGTCATATATAATATAATCTGCTGCCAAGTTTACACTAAAAAGTTTGCTTCAGTTGAAGCTTTGCTTTGAAAACAAAAGGATGTATATTCCACCATATTGCAAGTGAACAGATTTTGCATTAATGGAGGTAATTTATATTTCTGGGATCATTTCTCAAAAGATTAAAAACGAACCTACATCTGTTTTCAATGCTGAGCTTCCTTCTTTAGGTACTAAACAGTTTACCTTAATATGTATTTAATAAAAAAGGTACAACATAAGTCACCCAAGCTATTTGATGACCAAAATAGCAATCTTCAATCTGTGGAAGCAATATAAAGTACCACCCATACTGAATCAACACTTGGAATGAAATCTGGAGGATACAAATCTAGGATGGTTATGAAAACGGTTGTTGCCAGATATGGAATAAGTAGTAGGAAATGAAATAGGGCCGCTGATGCAAGTGAAAACGGCCCATTAAAGTTATTAGACGATCACAGTTCAAACGCGGTTTCCACAAAAAGCACCAGTTTCCAAGTAATAACTTTCTTGGTCGGCTTACGAGAGCGGAAACAAATTTCCGCATGTAAAAAAGCGAGCAAAGAATTACAGACATTGTGTGTATACGGTCTACATTTTGTAGCCTGTAAGCATTTGCAAGCTGAATGAGGTCGTAAACGTTTGGTCTTTTGTAGCGCTTCAGTGCATTGCACACACACACCCTTTACATGTTTAGACGTTTCAACCAACAATGGCCCAATACGAAAATAAATTGCGCGAATGGCGATAAACCCTTTTTCCAAACACTCTACATACTTTGTATCGCATGTTTCCAACCCATATATACCCTTATTCCACTCACACGTGCTGACAACACCATGCTCGTGGACACTCAACTCGTAATGCGAGTATTCAGCTATACACATCTTCCAAACACCTCATTTTTAGAAAAACCATCTGCAGAAGGTCTAGAGCTATGCAATAATAACTGCAGCCTCGAAGAACGATTCAAATACGTTGCCTTTTTTGTTATTCATTATAACAAAACGTTTAATAAATAATGAAAACAATCTGAACGATTCTGGGTTGCATATTAGTGGCAAAATGTTACAGTTGAATGGTTTTTCTATTCTTTGCTTCAGTTTATTTAATTTTGTATGGAAGCTAAATTGGGTATAATTTTTGAATGTTGTTTGTATGAAAAGTTATACTAAAAGAAGCCATGTAAAAAATAGTTCTTCCAACATCCATCCCAACTTTATCCTTGCGCAATTTCAAAAAAACTTGGGTAGGAAAGTAAATCTCACTTTTTTTCTTCAAAAAATAAAAAAACTGCCTAATGTACAGACAGAGCTCAAATATTTACTCGCAATATCAATCTTCACAGAAAAGTTATGTAGGTAACCCTTGCAAGAATGTGTAGAAGAAGTAGTTTCAGTGTACCGTTACGAAGAATAACAGAAATGGAAGAAAATAAAATTCAGAAGATAATGTGCAAGTTTGGTTCCTAAAAATGCGCTATATAATACCGAATTAGTTGGAACAGCAATCTGATGATATACTGAAGTGGAAAACATATTCATTGCCAGTCATTTCTAAACACTTCACCAATAGAAAAATGATCTGCATGTTAACTAGATTAACACATGATTAATGTCCGACATGGGACAATGTAAACAATATTGATTATTATAATAAAGGAAAAATTTCCAATATAAATTATTGCAGGATTTAAGAAATAAACGACCAGAAGATGTTTAATATCAGATTAATGAGAGTTTCATTGACTATAAAACAATGCAATTAATTGACTCAGACAAGCTAAGCAGTAAGTGATTGATGGTGTTGCCAATTGCTGCTATAAAGTACATTTCAAGTTCTTGAATATTCATTAGCATGCAGCTGTAAGGAGCTCAAGAGAATATCTATACCTTAATTTGTATAAACGTGTTTCTGCAATTAATTTGTGCCTTAAGCAACAAACTTCCTTAATATTTATAATGGCAATTATCAAATTTAATTGTTGCAATTTTCCTGTTATTCAAATCAATTTTGATGAAAATATAAAAACAATATTCATGATTTGTTTAATAGTGATCTGAAAATATCACTTAATTTGGAGCAGGGAAATGTATTTCAATGAATGTATTATAAATTCTCCACTATCTCAAACTCTGTTAAATACATATATGTGAATTTGACACAGACATGGAGTGGCAGATCACTTTTGGTGAAAATCCGAAGAAAATTGGCGAGGAAAGCGATGGACATTCAAACAATCCAAGAGATGTTAAAACTGCCAACTGAATTCTGTGTGATGCCTTATGACTAGTCAATATCTCACAAGATATTAACTTGTTCTTTCGTGACATTCCCCATTCCCCATTTCAAAATTTTTACCATGTTTCTGCACTCTTCGATCGAAGATATGGGAAAACCGGTGCTGTCACATATTTCAGAAAATCTCCACATCTCCCTTTCTTTCTCAAACCAATGAATATAAAGTTTGTACGTCATCTTACCTGCAAAGAAAAAGATAAAAACACATAAATGACAAATGCAAAAACTGGACATTGAAAATGCTTATAATAAATGCGCCTAATAACATTACTATACATACAGATTTTTAAAAATCGATATAATGTTCATGCTATACATACACAATACAGTGACATATTAAATTCAAATTTAAACAAGATAATATCGATTCAAACTAATGTTCAACATGAAGTCATACTATCTCATAATTTTCCCTCCCTTTATCAGCATTTGATCCCGTAATTTAAAGACGCCCCCTTAAATCAGTCAGAAAATTGTTATTATACACCCCTCAGATTTTATTGTGAAAAAACCCAGTTGTGCGATTCCTTTTCGATTGGCTAGATAAATTCCCCTCCACCACATGATAATTGGAACAAAAATTGGCTATGTAAGCTCTGAAGCAATATTCAAAAAACACAATCCATTATGGGACAATGAACTATAGGAGAAAGAGGACATGAAAGGCATTTGCCGATTAAGTGGAACAGAAAACACTGTGGTAATCCGAGAAAACAACGTTTGACATGTGACCATTGCAATTCATATGGAGGATTGAGTGAGAGAATGCAATCAAAGCAGGAAAACAAGCCAATGTAGCCTGACAAATAAATTCCAATCGACATCAATCTCTCTTGCAATTATTGTCAACAAATTGGAAGAGTTGAACTTCAAAGAACAATGTGGAAAAAATAACTTCTACATACAGCACACATGTTTAATATCAGTATATAGGTACATTTCACAAAATAATAAACTGTCAAATGTACCTATACTTCTAGAGGAAACATAATCCCTGACACCATCTACTGGTCAAGTTTAGAAGTAGACGAAATTCCTAGTTCAAACTGGTATTCAACACATTTTCATTCAGAAATAATTGAGCAATGTCCACAGAAACATTTTGACTAATGTCTATATAGTTTGACAATTCATAACTGAAATCTATCTATAATTTTTAGACAATTCATTCAGTTATTTGCCAGGATTGAAAAATGTTTGAATTACTAACCCACCAAATATGTTTGAAGCAAGAGGAAACAAGATCCTTATAAGGTCTTCCTTTCATTTATTGCATCAGCTAGAAGAAGGGAAACGAAATACCGGATGAATGAATGAAACGGAAGCTGGAAAACAAGACTAAGGGTGATAACTGACTGACACAATCATCCATCTGAACACCATGACAATTACAACATTGTCATTTGTCTTATTAACGGCCTATATATCCTTATGATGGAACTTTTGCTATACGCCATTGAAGACCACCATAACAACTCGGATCTTGCAGATCTGCAATCTTTATTGGTAAAATAAATACTGAACACATGTCTATGTTTAAAAGACAATTGAAGTGAGAAGTAAACATCAAATTAGCTGTGTATGAGGAGCACTCTGTGGTAGAATTTGAACTTCTTATTTCAAATTTTCTCTTTTCAGAGCTGCACAAATATCTTGTCAGAGTTCATTCATTACAACTTTTCCTCACAGTAAATACTTGTCAACACCCAACTTTGCTTGAATTGAACATGCACAGTCACTAAATTGAGCCTCAACCTGACACCACCAGAAGGCGCAGCATGTACTGCACGTGCAGCGCCACCTGGAAACAGTGATTACAGAGAGATTATATCTTCTTTCCAGTGGCAACATTTTCCATTCAGCAAGGAACACGAAAGACATGTGGTTCTTAACGAGCCAAGGCGACATTCCTGAGAGGGAAAGAAGAGTGATAGTGGATGAAGAGCACATCATTTTGAAGACCCATTTAATGGGCACTAACTCATTTCGAGCGAACACGTGATTAACGCTCAAAATCACTCTTCTCTACCGTTGCCTACATTTTCTATACTCTATACACCCTTATTTTGAACACCCAACCACATCTGATTGTCGTTTTTCAACAGTGTTGCTATAGGAATTTGTCCATCAGCTCTGGTCTCCAAAGCTGTAAATCAGTCGAAAAGGAGATATGAAATGGCGCCCCTAAGTGTCTCCCTAAACGATACTCAGTCTGCATATTTAATATCATTATAAGGTTATGGGGATTCTGAGGAAATAGAGGCAAAAAAGTAAGGGACTTTGCTGCAAAAACTCTGCTCTGTAGGGAAAACAACTTTGGGAACATTTCAAAGCTGCACAAAACCTTTTGACATTCAGTCAAATAATTGGTTCAAAACTTGGAGTTTTACTTATTATTTTCAAGAAGAGTATAACAAGACTAATACAACTTTGTTCGTCCCTAATGCACATGTGCAATGCATTGCAACTTGATGATTGCGGTTGCACACTGTAGCAGATCAGTTATTTGCAAAATCACAATCCTGATGTAGGGCAGCAATATGGTTCTGAATAGATTTTATTAGTGATGAAGTGTTAGTTTCCAAGCAAAGTTCAGGAACTATGTCTGCCAACTTGAACCTATACACAATTTTGTCTTCCCAGTCTGCAGAAAACTCTGCAGAAGAATCTGCCGGCAAATTGCACACAGTTCTTGTATACGAACAACTTCCCCATTTCTACATTTTCTATACCCTGTGTATAACGTTATACATTTATTATGAAAAAGTCTATATGAAATACTGTTTTTCATCATCCGGAAATTGCTGGTTGGTGCACGATGGCACTGTTACACAATTGTATCCTCTAGCTCAGACCCCAAGTACATACCGAGAGAAAGAATAATTCGGTGGAATGGAGGCAGCTGCCGGTAAGTGGCTTTTTGGTCCTATATATGGTCTCAATCAGAGAAGGGGAAAGGGGTGGGCCGAGTGAGGTTTGTGCCGAGCACTTATTGATTCCATTGCGTACATATTACACAACCGCTTCACCACATAATCGACTGGAGGACTACTACTCTGTGTCTTCCGAGAAGATCTCTCATCGTTGAGCATCTTGGGCTTGTCTCTTTACAGAAACTATAGCTGATCACGCGAGCAATGGGAGGAAAGTGCATCTTTTGAGAGCAGGAGTTTGTTCTTCCGCTTTTTATTCCACATACTTCTTTCTCTCTCCGAGTAATTCAATCAACGAGGAGGATATAGGGAGGGGTAGGGGCTTTATTTGTTCCTTGTTTCTGGGCTTTTTGGGTGGTCTTTCTGATGCGTCGAGACAATTTGCGCGAATTTCCCCAGTGACATGCGTGCTAGTACTCTATGTCCATCCTATGCCTCTTTTATGGGTCTTGCGCATGCGCTGTGTGCACCCAAGAGAATGAATGTCGACGCCACCAAAGGCCCTGCTGATTATTTAACCCGAAAGTGAAAAGAAAAGATGCTGTGCCTGAACAGGCTAGAAGACTACTCCAAAAGTATATATGCCCAAAGTCGTATAAAACGTAAGGAGAGCAACCTTTATGTGTGTGTGTTTGTACGTAGCTCTTATGTGGAAGGAGGAAAAAGCAGTAATCTGGAGAGAAAATCTAACACACTTTTGGATTATTCAGGTGTGTTGGAGGTACTTTGGGTGTGAGTTTATTCGCAGTATCACGCCTTACATATATTATTCACCGTGCTGCCTTTCCATTGGACTCGGGTCAGCAACTTTGGCCCCAACACTTCTTTACGTGGCACCAATAAAAAACACCATTGGGAGGAGTACATGTTCAAAAAAATTGTGCACAGCTCCAAGTTTCCCCCAATGTAATTTACTGAATAACCAAGTAAATTCGCATCAGAAAAAGCAATTTAAAATCTGATACTCTGTTACTCTGTATATAAGTGCCCTACATAGGCTGTGGTATAGTCGACAAAAAAACGTGACTTGGAAACAAATGATATCCATCTATAGGAACAGGTACATACACAGGGTGGAATGAATGACAGGCATCAAGCCACGTGGAAGGTCCAACATGCATATGAGCAAATATCGACATGATGGTATTCCTGTGATAACATGTAACGACTATAAAAATATTTAGATTTGAATATGCAAAATGGAGCAATCTGCTGTAATTTTAAAGACAGAGTAGTGCATCTCATTGCAGTATAGGTTGCAGACAGTTACAGAGTGTCTATACTATAAGCTTTCAATTCAAAAGTCCAGTATTTTCAAGGATATTTATAACTTTTTTTTCCAGTACTACACAAAATACATGAAGTGAAAGATAGTTATTTAACAAACTCCATTAATCCCTTAAAAACTGATAAATTGAAATGAACCATCGAATTTCAAAAGTCTCATGCTTAATTTGTATTTTGTTCCAAGCAAATTAGAAGAGGAACACAGAAATCAATAAACGAAATTATGTAAAGTGTCAAAAACGATACATTTTCCAGTATTAAGAAAAAATTCCAGTGCGTTTCCAGGATTTCCAGTATATCAGTAGACACCCTGTGCAAATTAAGCATCCCCAACTTGAGCACATATTTTACTATTTGCAAGTTACTATATTTTATGCCTTTTATTCCACATTATAATAGACAGGTTGTACTGTAACTATTGAAATATAAGTACGCCATGTTGCTCAACTTTCAGCTTTTACAGTCAGCCCATTCCTATAGATCTTGTATATCTAGCTATACATATGGTTGAAAATGTAGTATTGGGTCATAGAGTACGTGCTCTAGCACGTACAAACTCAACTTCTTTTGGTATATATTGTACGTATATAGTATATGGGTAAAGTACTCTTAAACTTCTGCCATAAATAATGTCAAGATGTTGACTCTGGCAATAATAAAAGAAGATATTTTCCTTTGGCAGACAACTTACGACTATCCATATATAGACATTCCACTTGCAACAAATAAAGCAAATATCACGTATTATTGCGAGTGAGGATACAAAACTTTTTGCTGCATGCTTAAAATGTAAACTGTCAATATGACCTCGTGTGCATTTGGGATCATGAAATTTGCCAAAGTAACACCATTAGGCTAATTAGCAACACTGCCGCAAGATGTGCTAAGAGACAACACATCCGAAACCCGTTGTTCATAAATTCTAAATAGCACTACTCTTCTTTGATAACGACTTTAATGGCAGGATGGTAATTAAGATATTTCATCCTTGCATAATTTCATTAAAACTGAAACCCTCCTCCTCCTCCTCAAATTAAAACATAACCATATAAGTGCATCGACAAAATATAAGTAAAAACTATTTCCGTAATCTCATATCACATAAATATTTTGAAACTGCATGTAATGCAATACAAAATAGTTTTGTGAACTTTCAATCTATACAACAATAGATGGCGTTGCATGTCGCTTTTGGAACTCTGCACTTCTAAATAGCAAACTACAGGGTTAACTAGCTGTAAGAAAACCACATGTAATATTTACAAATGTGTGCATTGCATATAGATGTTTTGGTAAAGAAACACTGCAATCATTACAACTACGAAAACAACAATAAAACCACAAAAACTTTTTTACTTGCAGCATATAGATGCCAAAAGTTAAGACATTAGGTACTGCTGGTATCAAAGGACCAACTAAGCCAAGATGAAATCCCATGGCATTTAATTCCCTCATGAATTCCTCTTTCTTATTCATGGGACGTACGGATCGGGTAAGTAAAGAATCTTCTTTCCCCCAAAAAGCAATCAATGTTGGAAAAAACAGTATCCATCATCATCATCACATCGTAATTTATCCATGCACGCAAGTAAAAACAAACATATAAAAAAGCAACTAAACACGCAAATCTCCGCTCAGTTATTATAATACAGTAAAACACTTCAAGTGATCAAGCAACACATACAACCATCAACAAAAATCTATGTCTTAAAGGTGAACTGACATAACTAAAGTTTTCAGGGTAGCTCCATAGTCGCCCGTCGTTCGAAAGAGTGGCGCTGCAGAAAAACGCAAGGAAGTGAGGTCAGAGCTCGCTTTGCACCTTGGGATTGGGAAATGCAAATTGCGCAGCAGTCGAGCTGGCGCCATTGATCGCTTACGTCATCGACCAATCACGTGACACATGAGCACCTTCCCAGTCGTCGGCCATTTATTTATACGCCATCCATCATCCACTTTCTCAGGCTTCCCACTATTTCCGGTTTTGGCGCTTCAGTCAGTTCAGACTTAGAGTCTGTTACATGTGGTATTTCTGATTTCCAATTTTTAGATGACTAGCTAATAAATGTTTAATTGTTGTGGTGCAAAAAGTAACCCCAATGAGGTATAAATTAACAAACAACCGTGAAACAACTTCAAAAGTTGAAAACATTTTAAACTATACACATGTCCAGTATGTTTATCTATCCTTCATTAGTATAAAATAGTAATAGTTAATTAAATTGTGTAAAATATTGCTTGGAGACAGATGGATTTTATTACTTTCTTGTGAAATCACGACTTTTTATTAAAAGCTCCCCCTTTACTGCAGGCTTTCCTGCAATGCCCTAGCTGCATTATCGATATGTTTCATTCTACAGTCATTCTCAACTCAAGTTGAAGCTATTTCTTCACCAAAAACGCCTTATCACAGACGTGAAAGGTTACAGTTTTTGCACAACTCCACTGGCAAAAGCGCCGTTTAGCGATTTTTGCTTGTTGTTATTGCTTGTTGACAAAATCTTACAAATGCGTGTCTGTACGAGCTTTAAGTTCTGGCAAATTTTTACAGTATATGTATACAATCAAATGTAAGAGTACTGGAGATTATTAAATGTTTATTTTCAAGTAAATCCAGTCAAAACCGAGAACTACTTTCTTTGGGGAGGGCTACTGTGATGTAAGCATTGCAAGAAGGCACCAGCCAATCAGGAAATAGCTTCAACTTGAGTTGAAAATGACTGTACATCAGGTGAAATGCAATTGTACAAGGAGCATGAAATTTTAATCACAAATTTCCACACAATCCCTCAACTCAATTATCACTTTATGTTTAAAGTTTGTTTACATGCATAAACCTAAGTAACACGTGCATGTGTATGACTATATGCCAAAAACGACGTCTTTAATTCATTAATCACCTCTAGAAACTGCATGCATATGTGAGTGTAGAGGGACACAAGTGACTATACAGAGACAATATGAAATGCAATTTGGAGAGGCAAATTGCCGTTAGCAAAAGCGTCGTGGGCGAAATTGTCCCCTTTTGTTTTGCTTTTGCTCCAACTCACACTTAAGTCACGCAAACATGATTCGCTTGTTAATTGCGAAAACTCGTTAACTCGTTAATACACAACCTACAATGAACGTTTACATTTCGCATGTCATGCCACTTGCAAATGGCCACAAACAAAAATGTACATACTGTATATGCCAGACTGAGCTAACCCAGCCCAATTTCAGTGGGAATATGCTTCATTCTCTAAAATGTATGCGAAAGCAAATCAATAATTAACGCCCTTTATTTTTTAATACAAAATTTAATAGCTGTATGCAAAATCCGAACTATACACATGGAATTCAAGAGTCTTAGCTTTAATCAATAAAATAATTGCACGTTTCTCGAGACATTTCTCTCATAGCAACAGTTTTAATAAATCCTATATTCATAAACCACCCTGTATAAATATCCAATTGTAGTACTATGACCTACTGTAGTTACATATCATGTTATGCTTCCCAGAACGGAAATTTGAAAGTTTAAATGTGTGCCATCCTTAAGTTTACACAAGTAGGCCTACATATAAATAAGTTTTGAATTTATTATAACAATTATAAAATTATTACCATACAATTTATCGATCAGCGTGTTAAATAATATCTTCAAATAGATTTCTTAGCATTTATGTTTATATTTCAACATAACTTACAAATTTATGTCATGACCCATGCTACAAATCCTTTAATAGAAAACAATTTTTTCCACCCATTTGTAATCACCCTGGCTACTAACAATTTTTTGTAATGTGTATTAGCTGATTTATGTGTCCACTTATTAAGAAACCAGTTCTCTTTAGATTTCACCAACTCCTATATAGCTATCAGACAATAATAGTCAAGATTAAAAAACATGACTGACGATACAAACACATGCAACGAAAAAAATTAATTGTACTGTAATAAAGTGGAAAAAACATAATTGCATTAACTATAAAAACCTGGATAACTATAATAACCTCTAAATACTATAAAACCCGCACATTTTTGTAGCATTTTAACTGAATTTGGCTATTATCAAATTTAAAACATAGTTCATTCAACACAGTCACATATTGTCACTCGGGATTATGATAAAAGGAGTTCGTCTGCTTCAAATTATGGTTTTTAGCACTTCAAATTTAAGTGAATTAGCATTTAATGTACTTATAAAATTTGTGGCTTGAAGAAAGGACATCATTCAATTCTGAGTAATATATAAAATGGAAAAAGCATGTCGTCGCAGAAGGTCGCTTTCATAAAATATGCTAATTACAGCCTCATAAAAAACCATTGTGTGCAGTTGATTGACGGTGGCGCCAAAGTGAAGACCGGCGGTTAATAAAAGCTAATAAACCCACTTCCATCGTAATTAAGTAATTACATTAAAATATAAATAATATATAAAGAAATTTCTTCCTATTCATCCTCTTTTCTAAATTTCAGCCACATGTTACACAATTTAAGGTTTATTCAATAAACCTTAAACACAATTAACTATTGCAATGTATATTCACAGAATACATTAAATTGTTAAGTGGAATCCTATATATTGCATTGTTAATGTGGAACTTATCTGCCAATTTGTGCATATAGGTAGCGCTGCAGGCGACGTTTTAAACAACAAATTGGTATCTATACTGCAATAATATCATTGGAGTAAATTTAACAAACACATTGTATATACATGCAAGCTATTTTTAACATTCCCAATTTTACAAATGCAACAAGTTCAGTCAAATGATAGACAGGAAATCAATAAATAGGCAGAGATGCCAGTATTTGTAATTGTATATACTGTCTCATTTGCACATTTAACTGCGAACAACTTGTGATCATGCAATAAAATATACATACAATTTAACTTCATTATGTTGCACGTATGTAGTAATTTTGAATTCAGCACACCTTCACAATGTCCATATAGGTACTGCTTTTATGTTATGCAAATCATATCAGACGCACCATTATTTAGAGTACAACTGCAAGAAGGGTGCAGTAATTGTATGAACTCTTTAAAGATTTCCTTTGCAGGTGTGCTGTATATATATTCTATATCTGAAATTTCATGAAAAAGAATGCTAAAATGTATGCATGCATGCAGAATGAATTGGCACTTTCAGATCTAAAATCCTGTCTGTTACAAGTAACTTAGGGAGAATGATGTCACATGGCATTGTCTTTTATTCACCAAATACAGACAAAAATATTACCAAATGGAGTGTCTATATAGATTTCACAGTAGTCCATTTTATTTGTAATGTCTATAAGTATACTTGGTTGTGCAACCATTTCTGTTTTATGGGAATTTTGAGATCTCAAAAATGTTTGCTGCTTGGAGCAGTTTCATGTAAGAATTGGGTATAATACAAACAGTGGGTTTTTCTGTAGGATTTGAACGTTGTGAAGTTTTTTGTCGGTGTGAGTCAGTGTTTGCATAGAAGTTTGGAGAGTTATTGGACAAGAGAGTCACGGTTGACGGACTTCAGTTGATTCTAGCACTTGTATTTATCACATTTTGCTTGTCACGTACGTTTGCCAAAGTCGCACTGTAGTAAATCTGACATTTTTTTCTCTCTATTCGTTTTGTTTGGTATATATACTGTATATTATACAGAGGTGCTGTGAAACAACGAGTGCCATTTATGCTTACACCGCAATACATCATGGGAGAGTACAATCTGCAGCACTGCACTAAATCTACAAACACACCCCACTCATCTTAACAAAGTATAGAAGTAGCACTTCGAAAAGTTTCCTCGAAAATAATAAATGTTTCTTAAGGAAGGTTACATCTGATGCAATATTTCTCAGTATGGTGACTTACAGATTGAGCAATAAACAAATTACAAAATCAAGTCTCTATATCTACAGATCTTGAACTTTCAACTGTGACTGCATTTAATCTTCTATACCAAAATCATTGTAAAAATCATACTATAGAATTATTAAAATTTCACTACGAGTTTGAATGGACCTAAAAAATATGGGTTCTCTGCAGCAGTTTGAAACAGTTTATTATTTAAAAAACGCAGATGTTCGTGCATTTCAAATATACATATAGTAAAATGAAGCTTAAAAATGTTTTGCATTATGCTAAAATATCCACATATTTGTTTTTCAGCTGCCCTATAGCTCCATTAGCAGAAGCCTTTAAATTACCATCACATGGAAATTAAATGGAAAGCTTTTTGCCCCTGCGGTTGCATTTCTAATTAATACTGCCTAAGGAACCATTAACAAAACATGTCCTTAATATTTGAAAAATTGTGAATAAAAAAGCGCATCTCAGAGTAATATATGTAAACGAGTAAATAAGCAGAAAATATTAGGTGAAAAAGGTCCAGAATGTTGGATATCATGCAGGTATAGTTAGTTTATAAAGACTAAATGTAAATTAGTTTTTTGATTTTATTATAAAATATTATTGTATGATATGGGAATTTTAATATTGATGTTAAAAAATTCGGAATTGTTTATTAATTGCATACATGCATAATTGCAAAAGAAATTAACATAAATGTGTTTCTGCCTAATAATTATAGACGATATTCCTCAAAGTAATGTGTTAATTGACGCACATATACACATAACAGTTTTAAAATATCACAGTTCCACATGTTCGTATGAAAACAGTCATAAAATCGGAACAAGTTTTTACTGTTTTCCTCAAACAACTGAAAAAATTCATCCACATGTAGAAGTTTCTATTGAAATGTTTTTAGTTCTGCAGACATGTCTGTTGCACTTTGACGAAGAAGTTTATGTATGTCACTGTAAGAACTTGTTAATTTTGTGTTCTTTGAACAAGTTCTTTCACTTGCAAAACCACAAAACCTGAATTTTTGCGTCATGGCCCGGGTGATTTATTTATTTCTTGTTCTATTAGTAATTTTGTTTGCTGTTGATTCCTTTGCTGCAATCGGGGATGTGATCGATCACGAGCCAAAATCTCGCCCTTGTTGTCACGTGGTCATCGACCTTTTCCAAACTTATACATGGTGACTCACAATTTTCCCTTGAACTCATGGAAATTAGCAACGCCTAAAATACAGTTCCCAAAAATAAAACATGCCCATAAAAAATAGATGCCAGCAAAACGTGCCAATTTGCACGTTCATAACATAGATCTCGGACAATGATATAGGCTCTGACTTTTCATTCTTGCCCACTTCAAATTGTCAAAGGTCACAAATCACTTTTCCATGTTCTCCAGTTAGATTTCAAGCAACAACATTAGTAAAATTTACATGCACATGGCTTCCAATCACATAGTATACAATTTTACACGAAACAGAACAAAATTGCACCTTGGAAATGCTATGGCATACTGCTATGTCAACTTCATAACCTGTTTCAAATAAACAACTTGAAATCTGGAACAGGTACAACACTCATAGTTCCTATTTTTCCAATTTGAAAGATACTTGTAGAGCATCAAGAGTTATAAAATACATGTTTTAGGATTTTTTCAAAATATGTTCCTTCTATAGTTAGAATATTAACGCTAAAGTACAAGATTTGAGCCTTGCAGTGAAGTACACAGACAGCACAAACTTACCCCAAATACGTTTCTTCACTGCAACACTCGTGCACAATGTTGAAAAAGAAACATCTGTAGCATATTCATTTTTGCACAAAAATGAACAAAACGAGTATTTTACATCAAAACAAATGATGCTCTGCAAGTTTCAAATCGGAACTTTTTGTGAATCTTTACTGGTTAACAAGGTGGAAGTTCAAAAACTAAGATAATAATAGGGGTTCGTTGACATGGCCACTTTGAGCTATAATGAATGAGTGACAAGCAGTCCATATACTTGCTTGTAACCATACATTTCTAAATGGTTTCATGTCAAGTTTTCAACCACAATAATTTTTCTTCAAAACCTCATATGACCCTATGACCTTTCAGACTTCTGGTTTCGATTGGAATCGCATTCATTCATTCTTATTCACTGGCATTCAGAGATTCAAATCTTTGCATTCATCATCGACTCAGAGGATTTGCTTCTATTCATCAATATCCTAGAAGATGAAGCTAATCTCAGCTTATTTATGCAGATCGATATGTTCAATTGATCGAACTGTTGTTAAATCAGTGGTGGCGGCTTCTGGCGACTGACAGCTTCACTAAGGCGGCCATTGCATCCCTCCAAAATCGAAACCTGCTTCACTTCCTCCAATTATGAGTATGAGACACCAACGGAGCGAATGATCGCATCACATCTCTTGTCTTGTTGACGCGCAGCTAGCATATTATTTTCTCAACCGTTACAGTAGACCTTAATCTAGAGACAAACATATTGTTATGGGTGACACAAGTTGCTGAAGGTAGGTGGCAGCACTGAGATTTGGTCTATAACAGTGGATGTTGTAAGTTCTGTATTATGCTGGATTCGTGTTATATTTAAATACTGTGTTCAATATGTGTGATTATATCTTCTGATGATGACCACATTGTTGGTTGAAACATGTAACAGGACTGGTTTAGATAGGATCATTATTCAAATTGAGCTCTAATTTCTGGGAACACCTGGGAAACGGTTCAATGAATAAAATGTATAATTTTCAGGTCATTAGGATTGAGTGTCTTGATCATTCCTGCCCAATTTTGTCGAAATCGGAGAGATGAAATTTATCCAGTCAGTTCACCTTTAATGTGCATGAAAAATCTACATTTGGGATAAATGTCCCTTGAAGCATTCGGAAACGATGCATTTCTGCTTCGTTGCAAGCCTGCAAATTCCCCCAACAATCGATCAATTGTCAACGTTCACCTTCACAGTATTATACTGTGAATGAACAGCGGCTTTAATTGTGCCATCTAGTGTTGGAGGCGAGAAGGATTTTCATTTCACTCGTGGATAGGCTGGAGTGACGTAAATTGGAGAAATTGTACGCCCTTCATCGAGCCAACTCCACTTGGTGCACCACTATTTATCGAAATCACAGATGTCGTTCGCAAAAACCCTTCAGAGAGCAGCAAGAAAAATTGGCTATAAATCAGAGAAAAAGCCGTTCTTCTCAAGCCTAACGTCTCTCCAGTGCATATACATAGGGCAAAATCGTTTTTAAGGCTAAGACTTGTTGGTGGGAGTTGTACTTTTTTCCACCAATGACGTTGTATGACCTAGCCTTACTTTTTCCTATTACCTCCCCATGTTCCCCCACAACCCATTCATCACGTGACTCTGGCACGTTAACAACAGCCAGAACACGTCACACCTCTCGATTTCCAAAACACCCCAAAAGAAACTACACGACACTTTTTCACAAAAAGCTGACATGTTCAAGTAGCTTTTCCCTCTCTTTCCTCATTCTCTCGTTTACTTTCTCCCATTTTTCTTCACATGTATGTTACTGTATTACATTAACAGTTCCTGCTTATGTCTACAGGGTGTACACTACCATGGGAAGTCATGCGGAGAAGCCTACTTCAATGTTCACTCATGCACAGAACTTGCTCAATGCGAATCAAGCAAAACCACTGTGATTCGTGCAAAACACACTTCCACACTTCTGCATTGTCAGTGTTAACACTTGAAAGATAAGTTTTTCCTTAATATGGAAATCTACAATGATTAGCAATAATTAAGCATAAGGTTCAGCAATCTTTTTATCAACACCTTTTCTCAACAAAAAAGCAACCAATGCAATGATGACCAATCTGAAAGATTTTGTACAATGTGAAAAAGAACTCAATGTTGAACTTTGAATGCTAATAACCTTTTTACTATGCCACAGAGATTTGTTGCAACACTGCTTTCTTCACGATTTTCTTTCGTTTAGGTTAAGATTTAGAGTATACCTTACATTACAAAATAGTAAGATTTAAGTATCCATATATATATATATACTCATAAGTTATGACTCATAATCTATGCTTTTACAATGACAATGCATTAGTTGTCTATAAACAGCTTAGCAGGCTTAATGATGGAATATATTAAGTGAAATTATATTCAGAAATCAAAGTCTGTCTAGGCAAAATTGAATGTTCAATTGCTAAATTGATATTTATATAAACCAAGATTTTTATTTCTCACCATGCCAATACACTGTAAATATTACCAAGGCTATTGGAGTGTTATAACAGTCGAAATGATTGTGATTTTAACAGATCCGTAATAGCTTTTCATGTAAAATGCAGGGATAGAGATCAACAACTGAGTTTACTGTTCGACATTTCAGCCTAAGGATATGTTTGCTCATGAAAGTTCTCCAAATATATAGTGGGATTTTAGTATGGAAGTAGAAATAATCCGGAAAGCCACCATGTAACTTCTTGGCATTTACTAGAAAAACATTAAAGTGGCCTAAGTTTTGCGGAAAATTCATGCATACATAAAGAATATAAGGGGGATAAAAATGGAAGAAAAGAAAAATGAAAACCTAAAGTACATGAACGCAATAAACCTCGTGTATGTCTTATGTAGCCAAAGCAATATTGCAAACGAATATTAAAGAAGATTCGGAATTTTTGCCATTTAAAGTGAAAGCTGCCAGAAACGGAAGTGCTATTTCGTCGAATTTAAAAAAAAAATGTGGGTAGGACCAAAAAAGTGGAGTAAAACGACAGAAATATCGAGCTAAAGATATATAAGTAAAAAGATGATGCAAATTCCCAAGTGAGTTCGAAAGGGAGTGAAAGAAGAGGAAAAGGAGGGGGAAAAAATCGATGTTCCTCTTCCAACCTATATGGAAAACTTCATGCAAATTGCATACATTATGCAGATGGAAACAGGAAAACCCGAGTAACATTTATCTAGTCCTACCCGTTTATAGTCACTGAATCAGCCATCTTTTTCCCTCACACTTTTTCACCAGAGAAAAATCGCTTATGTACACAGATAAATATAAATCATTTCACACCAAAACCTCAATCACTGGTACATCATTATTATAACTGCCATTTTTTCTGGAAATCTGCATTTATTTGTTCATATTATTTGTTTCATATAATATAGAAAGTTCAACTTATTGTATTTATCATTATTTAACCCATAATTGACGGAAATACACTATAAGATATACATCACAATTTTCTTTCGTATAAAGTATTTCCAAATCCTGACAGATTTTCATTATTTTAAATATAGGAATTAATTCGAATTGCCGCCGCGGCGGTTAAAGATTTCATATTCAAGTATAATATGATGAAGAGATCAATAAAACATTTTAAAGGTGTAAAACCTGACGACCAAAATGGTCACTATAAATACAATAGTAACAGGAATTGGGAAAGTTCAGTTATTGAAAAATTAGGGAATTTTGCGGCGCTTAATCGAATACCATTTCATAGTTACACTTGATATGAAGAAACATTTTTAACTTGTGTATATAGCAGATGCAATGTATTTTTCCCCCCAACACTTTTCCAGTCCAACAGCATTCCAAAATAATATATGAAATTTATGTTTTCCGGTGTGAACTGGAATTTAAAAGAGGGATATCCTTATTTTTTCATATATTTTTGAAAATTTGGCAACATTTCCTACAGTTGTCTTTTTACTCTAAAGGTGTTATCTAGCTATTTTCCAGCCCGTGTGTTCCACTTTCATTAAATGTGTTTTTATCATATGGAAAATCAGAAGAGTAAAAGCAAACAAAAAGAATGAAATCAAACATTGCAATTTTCTATTACACACTGCTGCATGCAGTCACTCATCAGTCATCATAAGTATTACCTTATCTAGTATGACGTTTTGGGAGACTTTTTATTACTATTTTTAAAATGTCAGATGATTATCAACGTGGGTGAACTTTTATTTGCTAATTAGTCAATGAGGAAAGGCAATTCAAATATATATGAAATGCGAAGGACGACAGACGGTCAGATGGTGAATGCAGATATCAAAAAGCCCAGCAAACAAAAACGCAATAAAACATGACCATATGCTTTAAATCGGCAACATGCATGCTTAATTAGCATTAGGAAACATGCATGCACGTGGCAGCCATTTTTTAAAATGTCAATATGTCGCACAAAAATAATTGCCCCCATGTTAGCAACAATCTGCACAAAGCAAAATTGAATTTATTGTCTCTGTGCAATTATTCAATTTCAGGGTTTATGGATTTATTGCATTCTTATTACTTGAAATTTACATAAATTAGCACATAATTTTATCTGTTTTCCCATCTACACTTTACTCCAATACTTTTCAATAGTAATTGGAGAAAAAGTTCTCAATAAAATTATTTTTTTTGTTTTTATTGAAGGAAAGTTACAAATTTACAATTTCATTTGTGCATAATTATAATTAAAGTGGAAAATGTTTTTAAATTTCAATAAAAAGTATATTTGCAACATTTATATCCTATTAGTTCACAAGATAATGAAAAATGGCATTAATTTACATAAAATATTATCAGTTTAATATGTCTATCCATACACCAGATAAGATTAATAAGTAATATAGCAATTTGCTTCTACAAAATTGGCTTTACAATTTCCATTTCATTTTCCAGGTTTCCCACAATGTTCAGCCAAAATTCCCAGATGACATTATGATCATTTATCATGAAGAATTTAAATTGAAATTTATAGATTATCCGAGTCATACTGCTACACAAGGGTCCGGTTGCAGGCATGCACTTTTAGGGGGATGAAAAATCGATTTGGTAAAAGTTTAAATTCACTAATAACTGTTTAAAAAGAGCGCATAGCTGATTAATTAATGTTAAATCATGAGAAATGCAGGACTAATTTGCAAAAACGCTCTAACATCCGGAGTTGCTTCCCAAAAAAAAATCAATTTTACTGATTCCAGACATTACAAAGTTCTTTTCAACGAATGACTTACACTCAAACCAAACTTTCCTTAACATTTCTTCATTTTGCATGTTGATATATGAACCATGCATAAATACAAGATTAAATTAGTTTGCCTCGCTCGTTCACTGTAGACTATAATAGATAAATATTTCGCTGGCAATATGGGGGTGTATGCAATGCAACATTGTTGGAAGAGCAAGAAAGCAGTTATTTGCTCACGATTCGTTGCCCTCCTAAGGCCAATTATGCCAATAATGCAACACCGTATGTACAAGAGATGAAAGAAATAAAAGTTTTGGCAGAGAGTTTGTTAGAAGGGGAAAAGAATAAGGGCCATCAGAGCAAATTTAGTTTAGCTGGGTTGGGGCCAGTTATAAGAGGGAAGAGCTACAAAAGAGGACCACTGTTGGCACGTTATGTCTCTTTTTATCGTCGTCTTAATCTTATTATATACATGGGTTGGTAAATGTAGAGTGGTAATCTGAGAGCGCAATCTCACTTTCCGACCGGATTACTGCATTTTTCTCAGTGATAAAAGTGCACCAAGCCCGACTCGGAAATGCCTAACTTGCTCAAATATTTAAACTTCCATACTGCTTTTTCCGTCCTCCTTCCCAAATACCTATGCATGCCAAATGTATATGTGTCTGCTAAACAGAAAACAAGTCCCTTTTGAAAGCACTTCCCCAAGTTTACAGGCAAAAACAAGAGGAGAAACACGAGAATGCCGGAGCAAAATGGCCAAAAGAATCCCAAATTTTCCTCAGAACTTTTACAATGAAATATGCCATAATTTTTAAACTGCTCATTCTGTATTCCTCTCCCCAGCTGAAAGCAATTTCAAAATTTTGTTATGCAGATTACACGGGTTCTGAAATGCTTGCATGCAAGCAATTGAAAAACATTCAAAGTTCTTCCAAAATCACTTTCATATTCATAGCATAAAGTTTCAACATTGTTTTTGTGCTGCGCTAATTCAAGACAGGTTGCAATTCGAGGAAATAAATATAGCCAAAAAACAAGTACTTTTGAATTGTGGTCTATCAACTGGAGCAATTTATCTTGTTTCGAAATATCGCTGTTAATTAAGTGGATCTTGTAAATATAAACATGTGATAGTATTTCCTGTTCAATGTTATTAGACAGTTGCATTTCGGATTTTTCCATTCAAAGTGCATGCAAGTTCTTGCATCAACTGCTTTCAAGAGGAATAATAAAATCTTAATTCATGTTTACAACATATTTCATGTAAAATATCAATTGTTAAATACAACAAAATGACATCCCTTGCATTAATCAATAATCCCAATACATATTACTTGCTCCATGTTCATAATGAGCATAGTTGTGAAGTCCACCCACTGGTTTGGCTTCTCTGCTTAGTCCTCCATGGATTGCAGTGATGCGCATGCCACGCGCAATACTAGAAAACTGCTGTAAAATCGTACGTGCATCGAATCTCTTCGAAACTTCTACCATCTCTGAATCTCATCAATGAGCTATAATCTCATCGTGCTCTCCAACTTTCAAATTGGAACTAACCCCTTCAATGCAACGGTTCGAAAGTTAGAATTCCAATAACCTTGAAATAAATATTCAAGGCCAATGATAACGTCGACATTGGATTCATCATAGTCGAGTTCATATATGATTACCAATTCGCATTCTCCAAATTCCCCATAGTTCCCTTAATATCTGAGG
>JAQFZQ010000854.1:0-25324 GCA_034696005.1 Glomeris marginata
GTTTTCTGTTGTGAAATCTTGTTTTTGCACCTAACAACGGTGCACCATAGACATATATTACTGGGTGCACTTTGAAATACTTCGCTTCTGTGTTTTTATTTTAATTCAGGGTTACCATGGAATCTATAAAACCCATGAAACCTATACAAACTTATATTTAAGACATATTTAACATATAAAAAGCCTATATATGTTTTGTAAAAACCTATATTGTTATTTTCCTTGTGCGAAATGTTTTATACAAAATGTTGACATTTTCGAACTGAACCGCCATTTTATTTTAGTGAGCATGCGCAGTTAGCAGTTCTTCATTTTTGTAGTTTATTTATTACCTTTGCCTGGTTGTTTGGGGAATATTTAAAGGCATTGTTGGCAAAATAATACATTTTATTAGTAAATTTTCTCGCAAATGAAACAAGGGACCATTCATAAATTAAATTTCCAATTGTGAATCCATCCAATTATGGTTTTTATCTTTCTCGCAAAATATACCTGAGTGAGTTCTCTGCCCTTTTATGTACAGTATGTACTAACTGCATATTGTCCAGGTTCTGAAATGTGTCCTATGTACATTCTTGTGATTGAAGTCCGAGGTGTGACACGAACCGCTGCAAGTGTTGTGGAAAAGTAGTCATATTTATTATGGGAATTAGCCATTTTTGATATGTACATAACATGAGTCTTTCCTCATTCAAATTGATGAACTGTTTTTTCCCCTAATGAAATTTACATTAACTTGGGACCAGATTTTTACTTTCCCCAGGTACGTACAGTAGGGCTGTCGCATCATCTTCTGGAATGTGATTGTATTCAGAGTGTTTTACGATGCCCATGCTTGAATTTGTTCTTGAGATTTACATTCGATGATACCCCATCGACAATAAACCCTATGTCTGAGGATGCTACAAATTTAGTGATAGCCGATAGGGTATTTGGCGTGGTCATCGCGGACGCGGGACTCGTGCAGATAGTCGAAGAAGTCACCGACACTGGCAACGTAACCGGGATCATTTGCTGCGTCTTCGTATGACCTGCTGATAGAAGTGGTTAAAAACATATTAGATACTAAACATCATCAGTGGGTTACAACTCCAGTTTTAAGGCTAGTTTCCATTCAGGGGGTTATATTACAGGTTGGCGGGGACTTTTAAATTAGTTAGTAATAACCGAGGATACGTACTAAAAGGGTTCATATTAACAAGGTTATACTATAGAATCGCCACAAAATCGCTTGTATGGAAACTAGGCTTTAGGCTTTTTATATTACCCGTGATCCCGTTAACTTGGATAGATGGCGAAGTGGTCCCGCATCCAATCGATGATGAGTGGATATACGCGGACCGGTGCTGGTTCATCACGTTCTCTTTGGTGTTCTTCTCGGGTTTAAGTAGTACAATGTAGATCTTAGGCACAAACAGGCAACCCAACTGTACCGTACCGCTAAGGGACAGCGACAAGCTGAGGGTGATGGTACGCTTGAGGTTGTTGCCCGACGCGAAGAAAAGCGGTACGAAGGCCAACCAGATGACGCAGGTGGTGTAGTTGGTAAACGCCACGTATCTTGCTTCGTTGAACCCGTCGGGGCACTTGCGGGTCTTGAAGGCGTAGACGGTGCAGAAGCCTATTAGGATGAGGGGGTAGATGAGGCCCACGAGGTACGAAGCATCTTCGGATCCGGCGCAGATGAGGACATTCTCTTCGCGTGATGGGTGCACGTGGATGATGTCCGGCGGGTGCATCGCTAACCACGTGCCGTTGATGAGCACCTCGACCGATGTGATCAGCATTGTTATAATGATCTGAAAGGGTTACAGATGTTGGGTACACTTTAGAAACCATCTACACCCCCTTCTAGCAGGTAGTTCAGTGGCTAGTTTAACAATGAATGCTACGACGGTTGACGCTTCATCGGATCGTGGGGCTCGAGCCGCTAGTTTCACATAGTAATGAATAGCAATACATTTGTTATTCAGTTTGTGCATTAACAGAAACCCTCTTTTAGGGTCTAGAACCCCTTGTAGCCCACCCCTTTCTAGTAGGTAGTTCAGTGGCTAGTTTAACAATGAATGCTACGACGCTTCATCGGGTCGTGGGGCTCGAGTTGCTAGTTTCACATAGTAATGAATAGCATGACATTTGTTATTCAGTTAGTACATTGACAGAAACCCCCTTTAAGGGTCTAGAACCCCTTGTAGCCCCCACAATCCCTACTTTCTTCACCCTTATAACAAGTTTACCATCGTTACCTGTGATTTTGGGCTCGTGTAGCGAGTCCTGCTAGGAGCACCGTGTCTAGCGTTGAATATCCGAGCAATCCGATTGGTCTTTGTTACAACCGCCCCGTAACACAGTGTGTAGCACAGTCCTAGGGAGAATCGAGTAAGTCCACACATAAGCCGGGACGGCCGGGCCACGAGGATGAACGTTAGCGCGAAGGATAGTAGCGTTGCGCCGAGAAGCAGGTAGCTTAGTTCACGGCCAGCTGCCTTGATGACCGGTGTGTCATTGTAAGCGGAGAAGATGATGGCGATGGCACATGTCAGTACCATCCCCATACCGGCTAAGACCATGGCGGATATCGCGTAAGGGTTCCCGTAGTGCATGTAGATTGCGTCGATCGGTTGGCACATGTTCTTCGACTCGGTCGGAAGGGTACCCCAAGGACATTCCTGGCATTGGAACTCATCCACCAGGTATTGATATGTGGAACAGTTGGCACAGACCCAACAGCAGTTGTCACCATCCTGTTATCGCGAAATATTGCAAATTTTTCAAACGCGACGGTCAATACGGCAATTTTGGGAATTTCCCCGCGCAACACCTGTTTGATTTTGATTTGTCCTGCCAGGCAGGGGGAGCTGCAATACGAGGTTGGGATGCTGCCACCAGCAAACTTCAGCTTCGATTTATTGATTGTCAATCTGGGTTGTCCGTCGTCTCCCACTGTCGCGAAGAAAACCAACGTTATTCGCCGAAGATGCGGTTTATGGCTTCGCGCAAGGAACCCCTTAATAATGGAGGAAACTGAACTACTTACTTATGTAATTCCCAACATCAGACCATGAATAGTTCCCTTTGCTATTCTGCTGGAAGTTTAAGATGCTGTAACGCAACGGACCATCTCCGTTCTCCAAGAACCGGAACGTCTTCCCTAATTCGTCTTCAATTTAAATCGAGCAGTTAGAAATTAAACTTTAAACTGTTAATTATTAATAGTTATACAGTGAAACCTGATAAGTTGACAACTATTCTCTACTCTATGGTCTAATGTACTATATTCATTTTCTACGCATTTTTCGATAAGTTTACCATTGTGTTTTTTTTTTTTTTTTTATTAACCGTGAGTGGTCAACATACACAAGTTTCACTGTAATACGAACAGTACCTTTAAAGGTGACGTTCTGTATGTACTTTTTAAGTTGCTGTCCATCAAGGTACTGGTCCATCTCGGCGCAGCGCTTCGAGCTGTTGCCGCACTTGTCGCGGTTCAAATCGCGCAGCGCGTAAGCGAAGGAGTACGCAGTGTCCCTCACAAAATGCAGATATGTCTGTTGTTTGTATCTTTTCGTGGAAGATATGTTCAAGTTGGGTTTGCAGAGCTTCGGGTAGTCGTTGAACGGTGTCTTCGGGCCTTTGTCCGCGAGCCGGCACTTGAAGAACTCCTCCCAGAACTCGTCAAACCAAGGGTTTGATGAAGTGCTGCTCTGAGGCCTGCGTAATGTAAACTTTATTAAAAACTCTAATACCTCTAAAAATATACACTTCCTTCATTTTGCTACAAAGCTTAATTCACTTTAAAGAATCAAAATTCAAGATTCGCAATGCTAGCCGTCAACAGCTTTATCATCTAGGCACTGTAACGAATCCTTTAATTGGGTAGTTGGGATTTAACTCTCTCCATTTTAAGTAATGCATGCACATGCCTTCCAGCAGCAATTCTCAACAGTTTTCTTAATCTTAATTCTAAAGTTTTAAACCGAGTTTACGCCAAATTTAAAGCGACACCATGAAGTAAAATTTGATGCGCGTGATGGCTTCGTTAAATATGAAATGAAATTTGTTGTGGGAAACAGCAGGTAATCTGAATTATCTTATGCAGATTTATTCTATAAGCAGTAAGAATATTGATGTTACATACTTTAAAAGTTTTTAATTTCGTGGCGGCTTTATTTTCGCGATATTCGCGCAACTTCAATTTTCCGCAAACATTAAGTTTTCTCCATCTACATATATCTGCCCACTTTTGACATGAACGGCGTTCCATACAGAACTACCAATTGCTGGTTTGACCATACTCTCTATCCTAAGGGTTCTGGCGTAACGATGACCGTAACGATGACCCTACCTGAGAGAAGTGAAATATTCATCGAAGCCGGCTAGTTCTCCCCACATGGGCTGAACCGTTATGGCCCCTTCGATGACCTTCTCCAGTCCTTTGGTCACGGTCTCCCTGGCACTCCAACCATCACTTCCAACCCACACGAACCTCCTTTCGTCCGCGTGGTTCTTGGATGCCTCCATCAGCTTCTGCGCGCTCCTCTTGTCGGCGTACACCACTACGACTGTCCGTTCCAAAGATTAGTATTACGGGTGACCCTAGACTACGGTGACCCAAGTTACCTCTAGCGTTGGTCTTGTGGAGGAGGTTACGAACGATGGCGTCGTAGTCACTTGGTCTGTGATGCTCAACGCTGATATGCTGAGGAAGCGCGAGGCACACGTTGTACCTTGGCGCCAGCTTCTGCAGTTCCTCGAAACCCTTGTTGCCGTAATCGTTGTTGGTGTACACCAGGGATGCGTAGGTCCAATCGAACTCCCTGTCCAGATGGTTCTTGTCAGGATAAGGTCACCGTATACATGGAATTAAGGTACTAGGGTGATCTTACCGCAGAACCTCGAGGATGATCTGCGCTTGGTTGATGTCCGACGGAACGGTGCGGAAGAAGTAGTTGTACATTTCTTTGTTGCTCAGCGAAGGACTGGTTGATAGGTAGCTTATCTGGAATAGAAGTTCAAAGGAAGTCACCTGGGGTTCTGGAATGCCGGTAGTTTGATCAAGCGTAAGAAAGGAACAGAAGATTTGGGAAAGTCTGCGTAGCCTGTTGGCCTAGGACCTCGCTGAAACTTCCAAGACTTGTGTATCATGTGTAGCCCAGTGGCCTCTGACCTCTTGGTACCTTCCAGAATGGACAGCTTACACCTTAATAACCTCTTATTCTGACAGGGAAGTCATTCGCAAAGGTATCCAGCGACTCGTGGAGTCCACCCGTGACATTCAGTCCTTCGTGGTTCCATCCGTTGTTCCTTCTTCTCTTAACTGTTACCCACCCTTCCTAGAGCCCCCGAACCTCCAGAGTAAACAGATAACCTCAGATCTACCTCTAGGGACCATCGCGACGAGACCTTCGCGGTCCTTGTCCCGCGGATTGGGTGAATGCTGGCTTTAGGATCACTTCCCAGTGGGGCTCTTACCTGAGGAACGTGGAATAGCCTTAGGACATTGGCCACTTGGATGGACACCGTGCTCGTCTGTCCTCCGATGACCCCGATGACCTTTTCGAAGTCCCCGTCGCCGTACTTGGGCGTGCTTCCGTCGCTGCACGTGAAGCGGCGTTCGTTGTTATGCACTTTTGACAAGAACCCTACAGTCCAGGGGAAGATGAAGCTGCAATTAATAGTTCCTTCTTTTAAAAGGTGTAGTGGTACCCCTACATAATGTCACAGTTCACTTCGTCACGTGTCGCTTTGGCGTTACAAGTCTTCCGCGTCAGAACGAATGCTGGGAATATATTGTGATGAAATGGGTATGATAGAAATACTGTGTGACAAACTTTAAATGGCGAAGTAACATGTGACGAAATGAACTGTGACATTATGTCAGGACACCGCGAAGGGATCCACTTGCATGATAAATTAGATATTTGTTAATGTTGTTTGAAGGAGTTTGATCCATTAAGGAGCTTTGGGGCAAATGCCCTTAATTGGTTGTGTGTGAAAATAAACACTGGTATGGAGTGCCGGCTGCTTCTTATTTTCCCACCACCAAATGCACTTTCTGTGTTAGATTAACATTTGCAATTCGAAACCGAGTGGGAAGAGGAAAATAGGAAAAAGAACTGATCGATTGGAGAGAAAAGAGCATGTAAATTATATACTAGTAAATAGGTTAATTAAAGTGTGGGTTGTGCTTGGAAAATGTGGCTTTAAGATATTGATTGCTTTAAGCAAGAAACACAAATACCTTTAATGAAATCAAGGGACTGTTCCAACGCGTGGACCACGTTGTCGCAACTGTCCAACGCGATAACTCCCAGTTTGAACGGTAGGATTTTCTCGGAGTTAATCCTGGTTACGGTGTAGAGTAGTGCTTCCAAAGGCTGGATTCCATCCTCCAACTAATATTATAAACCTATAGGTTAGTATTGGACATTATGAAGACAATAGCGAAGGAAACCTTTAAATGTCAGCCGGTGAATCGAACGCAAATGTTACGCGGGATTTTCATTATGTCGAAAACATATTTGGCGAATGAGGTGTATGTAGAAATTTGTAAATATACCATGGATATTTATGGAGTAAGAAAACAGAAAACCAATAAGTTCACTCTGTCCTTTTTATGCAATACTAGGAATAGAATCGTCCTATGGTTTCGTTGTTGGTCAATTTTGCGGGCTTCTGCATGTGGCGTATGCGTGCGTGTAACCCCCGATCACGTGACTGAATGAAAATACAAGCCAACCTAGTTTGCCATCGCCAAACTTGTATTTCCCATTGCTGAATGAAAAGACTTTGTTTGACAGAAATTAGATTACTTTCGCGCCATTAAACGCGACATCTATCATCGCGTGTGGTGACGTTGACAAACCCTATTGTTACAGTATACAAATCTAGTCATTTTCAACCATCTGTAAGGGTATTATCGATTATCATTTCAAATTATCTTTTTGATATCTGTTCGGGTTTGGGGGTGGCTGTCACGCGGGAGGAGTTACGCAAATCCTTTCGTTTCATTTTGAAATGGCTTCTGATGGAATGCGGTCGATATGTTGTTTAATTTGGGGTTGGTCCCGTCTCTTAGCTAAAACCCGTTTCCGAGTTATAGTGGAACGAACGGGGACGCAAAGCATGCTGGGAATGGCCGCCGTCCGCCATGACGGTTCAAGCCTAGATCCGTTTTTCGGGGATATCTCGGGAACGGATCGTCGTAGAGCGACGCGGTTTGCGCCACGTTGATGCATATTGATCTCTTTAACGGATCGTTAAAAGTACTTAAATGTTTTTGAAGTACTTAAGTACTTTTTAAGTATTTTACCTGAATTCTTCCGCAATCGGAAAAGTTAACGCTGCTCTCGTGTACGGGGAAAATGGCTCCCAGCATGATATCGCCGGGTAACACCGCCGCCAGGCTTCTCGGCCAGTTATGGTCGTTCCTGGCTATCATTCCTGCTGCTCCTAGGACCACTACGACCGATGGGAGGAGCGAGGTGCCCCATCTGTTTAGGCCCATGGTGCGGCTGAAACGAAACAATGAATTTCTTCCGATTGGCGCTTTTCGAACGGAACCATCTTTCGCAAAATTAGTTCTTATTCAGATATATCATTTAGATTAGCTATTCGGGTATTTCTTACGATATATACCCATTTGAAATATGTTTTACAGGGTGTGTCAGCGGAAAACGAAGCGGTCCGGCGTTAACGTCGGTTTACAGCGTTTCCGCGGGTTAGTCACGCCCTTTAATATTAAATGCGGGGAAAGTGCAAGTAATACGTGAACATGCACTAATATATAGGTTGTTATTTACATTTGCTTGATTTCGGTCCATACCGCCGTGTTAGTTGACAACGCGGTCCTAAAGTCCACAAATGTTGCCGGTGTGTTTACATTAATTTCACGATTGATGAGTTATTTTCAATCACATGCATGCCCTGGTATGTGTATACTCTTAGCTATATATGGGTCGGAGTGGGTGGCAAAAATGAGGGTGATTTGTGAAATTAGTAGGATGGGTTTTTGGAAAGTGGATGCGGATAGTAAACATGGCGTTTCGGGGGGAGGATGAACTACTACTCGGAATAAATGAAAATGATGAAATATTTAAATGGAGAATTTTATTTCAAGGAAAATTGCGGATTACTTTTGGTTAACCTAAATTAATAAATACATTATTTAATGTTTTTGATCCTTTTAATGTGTTACTGTTTGTAACTGTAGTTGACTGTAAGAGAGGTTTGAGCCGGAAGTGGGTGTATTTTAGACTTTTGTGCTTTTGGGCCATTTGTGGCATTGTGTGTTGGGACGAATTGGGACATTGTGCCCTTGGGACGAGTTGTAATCGACCAATTGCAAAAGTTTCTTGTTGCACGCAATTGGACCATTGTGTATACAATTCTAACTTTCCTATTTTATTTGTCTCCATTAATGTTTATCACTTCTACCGCCAGGTGGCGATCCAAAAATACTCATTTTACCTTGAAAATATAGCTAACAGTTAGAAAAATGCACCTATTTACGTTTAAAGAGGAAAATTAGTTGACTGTAAAGGAACTAAACCTATATTAGGTTGTATTTGGTATTGTAAGTTAGTTGATTGTAAGGGAATTTTGTATTTAGTCAAATTAGTTGATTGTAAGGGAATTTTGTATTTAGTCAAATTAGTTGATTTTATGGGAATTTTTGATTTAGTAAGTTGACTAAATGAGAATGCAAATATTACAATAGCTATTATAATTGAAAATTGCCTACTTTGAAATTGGTTGACTCTAAGGGAAATTTTACAGGCTTAATCTATGTTAGGTTGTATTTTATATTAAAAGTTGGTTGATTTTAAGGGAAATTAGGATCGGTCAAATTGATTTAGTGAAAAGGCAAATAATAATATTTATTTTAGATTTTAATTTAGTTGACTTTATGGGAAATTAGGATTACATTAAGTTGACTAAATGACAAATGTATTTTATGTTTTACATTAGTTGATTCTAAGGGAATTTTGGATTTTGTGAATTTGACTTGAATGCAAAGCCACCATTATTTTACATTATAAACTAGTTGACTGTAAGGGAAATTAGGATTTAGTTCAGTTGACTTAATAAATAATAAATACAACATACATCAGTTGTTCATTGTATATTATCATATTGTTAACTATATTTACACTGTTGACTAAGGGAATTCTGGCTGTGCGAGAGTTGACTGTAATAAATATGCACATATTCAACATTTAACTAAGTTGACTAAATGAGACAGCAAACATTTTAGATTTTAATTTAGTTGATTGTATGGTAACTAAATGAGAAAGCAAACATTTTACATTATAAATTAGTTGACTGTAAGGGAATTCTTTCTATTAGATAGTTGACTGTAATAAATATAAACATTTTCTAAATAATTTTAAAAGTGTTATATAAAAATAAACATTTTATAATATATTCAACCTGTTAAAAATGGTTAAAATGATTAAATTAGTTACATTGTTATTTTAGCAGCGCCACCTGGTTGCGTAACAATGGTACTACTTGCTGGTAAAATTGTTATAAAATTAGTATTGCTGGTTATACTAAAATTTAAAGTTATTATTTGGTTGATTTAAACGGAGATTTGTTTAATTAGAGGTAATTAAGAGGTTAATTAGCGATTTGGAGTGAGTTCTTACCGTTCCGGAGTACTCCGCGAAATTACGGTGCGCGCATCGGGAAGATCTGTTGCAAAGTGTTGCTCATCCGTGTGCACTACTACGGCATAGATGTTGGTCACGTGATATATCCCACAATGCATTGCTCCAACCGACCAACCATTTTTCTTTAGGTGTCAGCCTTGAAAATTTGACACATTGGTCATTTGTCCTTTTTTTTCCTCTTATTATTCGGTAAATCATCTGACACCGGGAGAAAGTAATCGAGAAGGAATTGAGATGAAAAATGGGAACAGTCCTGCAGAATATATGCAGAAGTTTATGTAAATTGTTTAAATTTAAAATTATAATTTGCAGTTCTAAATATATCAATTTATATTGTTGATATGGTTACTGTTGCTGTTATTGCTATTACTATTATGGCTAACTATATTACTAACTATTACTGTAATTACTAACTACTATTGCTAAATATTACAATTATTACTAGCTATTATTACTAACTTACTATTATTGGTAACCATTATTGCTAAATATTGCTAACTATTTACTATTATTCCTAACTATTGCTAAATATTGTTAAAGTTAACTATTGTTACTAAATGGTATTAATAAATATAATTACTAAATATTATTACTGAATGTTACTATTATTACTAACTAGTACTGCTAACTATTATTGCTAACTATTACAGTTATTACTAGCTATTACTAAATATTATTAAATATAATTACTAAATATCACTTAATATTACTGTTATTCCTAACTATTGTTACTAACTATAATTACTAACTATTATCACCAGCTGTTATTACTATTACTATTATTGCTAGATATTATTACTAACTAGTATTGCTAACTATTACAATTATTACTAGCTATTATTACTAAATATTATCACTAAATGTTACTATTATTACTGTTATTCCTAACTATTGTTGCTAACTATCATTACTATTATTACTATAGCTGTTATTATTAACGGTTATTACTATCTATTATCACAGACTAGTATCACTGACTAACTTATTAACTATTTTCACTTTTATCGCTAACTATTATCACTAACTAATATTGCAAACTATTTTTACTAATTATTACCAACTATTATTAATATTATAACTATTATATTAAACATTGTGAACACAATTCTATAGTAAGAATTTCACATAGTATACAGTCAACAACTAAACAATATACAACCTTAATAGACATATCGATTATTATTGATTGTTATATTGATTATATTGATTAAATTGAAAGTTTTTTTTTATTTGAAATTGCAGTTTCTTTTCTTGTTTTCCTAGAAATTAATTGGAAGTTTATCTCTTTTTGAAAACCGGTAAAATCGATATAATTGTTTTTTCACCCTTGGGAAATTTCTCAATCTCGTTTCTAAAAATAGTGGCTCCACCTGACGGTCGATTCAAGAACTGACCAAATGAGGTTGATTGTTTTATAAAGCGACCCGAAGTTGGCTTTTCTGCACAAATCTTTTTATCTTTTCTGTTTAAATTTTTATTTTTATTTTACAATTCCCATTATTTTTATATTTTTATATTTTATATGTTATTATATTTTCATTTATATTTGCCTATTACATATTAAATTTACATATTCATATTTACATATTATTTATATTTTTAATTATTTATACATATTTATATAATTTACATATTTATATTTGTTTGGGAATTAATTATGTTTTTAATATTATTTTTGTGATTTAATCACGTTGAAATTTAATTAAATTAAACTTTAATCATTTAAAAATTTAATTTCCTTGAAATAAAAACTTATTCTGTTTAATTTAATTAAATTTTTACAAAAACTAATTTTATTTAATTAAAATAAATTATTTTTACTGGTCTTAAAAATATTTTAGGGTTACTAGTTTCATATGTAGTTTCCGTTATTGAATGCAGATGGCGCCACCGTGACGTCATCGTGGTTGTTGTTTATCGTCCGCCAGGTGGCGCGACAGTCTAATTCCCCAACAGGTTTTTATTTTAACACTTTAACTTGCTTTTAGATTGTTTTCATCAATTAAATGTGTGAAAAGTCTCATTATTTCGACAATTTCTTACCAACTTCTCTCCCATTGGTCCGTTTAATTTCGGTGGAAAATTACTTTCGATGACGTCACAGGTGTTGTAAAAGTTTTCGAGTTATTTTCGAAGGGTTCGTGACCTTGGAAAAATAAAATTGTGTAGGAAAAATTATGCAAAACACTTGAATTTCTATGACAATATAAAGTCCGGAAGTTGTGGGCGGGGCTTAAGTTAAAAATGCAACGCTTGGCTCCGCCCACTTGGTAATGCAATTTGTTTGTTTGTTTGGTCTATTGTGGAAAAAATGAAAATGCCAAAGTGTGCGATTGGGTGAAAGGATATCCGGTTTAAAGGGGTGAAAATGAGTGTGTGGAGGAGTGAAAGAACGTTATTGGCTTATTTTACATCTCAAACTTTGACAGCTGACACAATGAAGTAACTGCTGCGTTTCATCATAAGATGACAGCATAACAATCATGACGTCACACCAATCACATATTTGATGTCATACTTTGTTTGGGAAACTTTCCAAATGCAATCAAACTAAAGTTTAGAAACAAAATGGCGGTGGGAAAATCTTATTAACAATTAAAGCTTGCCGGTTAGGAGGTTTTCTAGCATAAACTGACCTCCTAACTTAATTACCCCCGAATTTTAAGTGCTAATTACTACATTTTTAACAGTTTTTACTAATTCCTGCACTGATTTTGTATAGTAGCACTTGCTTTTTTCATTATTTTCCTTTATGTTTTGCCAAATAGGAGGTTGGGTATCATAAACAAACCTCCTAAATGAATTACCCCTGGAAATTGAAGTGCTAATAGCTACTTTTTAATAGTTTTTACTAATTTCCACAGAGATTTTATAGTAATACTTGCTTTCGTAATGATTTTTCTAAATGTTTTGACCAAATAGGAGGTTAGGTGGCATAGATGAACCTTCTAACTTTATTACCCCTTAGAGCTTTAAATGCAAATAACTATTTTTGACTACTATTTACTACTTTTAGCTATTTTCCACCGAGATTCTGTACTAATACTTGCATTATTCATGGCTTTCCTTCATGGTTTTGCCAAATAGAAGGTCAGCTAGCATATGTAAACCTGCTAACTTAATTACCCCTTCGAGCTTTAAGTGCTAATAACTTTTTACTATTTTTTCCGTAAATTTTGCAGCAATTTTTGATTTATGCGCAGCTTCTTAAATGTTTTTGTTCATGGTTTGGCCAGATAAGATGTTGGCAAACATAGATGAACCTCCTAATTGAATTACCCCCGAACTTTAAGCGTTAGTAACTACTTTTTTACTGTTTTTTACTAATTTTGACAGATTTTGTTGTAACTTTTCATTTCTTTTTGGCTTTATGGTTATGCTAAATAAGAGGTCAGCTAGCATTTGCAAACCTCCTAACTTAATTACCCCCTTGATTTAAAAATACCAATAAATTTTGTGCGTGAGTTTCCCCAGAAAATTTGTAATAACATTTGGTTTCTTCGTTGTTTTTTGTTGCTTGTCTTCATTGTTTTCCCAGATAGGAGGTTTTTAAATATAGGTGAACCTCTTAACTTAATTACCCCTTTCAACTTTAAATACTAATAACTTCTTTGTACCACTTTCCACGGAAGTTTTGTTCCGAAATTTGCATTCTTCGCGGTTTTCTTGAGCCACCTTACAAAACCATTTTAGTTCTTTAAATTTTGTTGGGGTAATTAATTTAGGAGGTTTGCATATGCTAGCAGACCTCCTATTTGACAATCTTTAAAACTTTAAATACTAATATATTTTTTCCCAATTTCCACTTTATATTTCTTCGTGTTGATTAATTGTTAAAAAGTTTTTAGCTTAATGTGGGTCGGGATAATTAAGTTAGAAGGTTCTGACCTCCTATTTGGAAAACTTTAAGTGCTTATAACTTCTTTTCTAATACTAATTTCCACGTAGAGTTTTCAGCAAATCTTGTGCTTTACGGTTTTTCTTTGCGTTGGTTAATTTTCAGGGTATCTTACAAAACCATGTCAGTTCACCTTTAAAGTGCATGAACGCCACCTAGTGGTCATATTTCGCAGCTGAGGTCCGTGAACCTATCTACTAAAAGTTTTGTTCTGTCGATTCGAGATCGATATCGATGTTTTGCTACGACAAAGTGGGCGTGGTTTAAGGAGGGAATTGAATTATTGATTTTGTTTGTTCAAGCATTAATTCGATATTTATGCGGAGAAGGGGGCGTGGCTTCAGTGTAAACATTGGATTTGTGGGAGGTTACGGAGGACATGAGCAGGTTTGTTGAGGTGTTATGCGCTAGACTGAACCGGGGTTAATGTCACCACCGTCTATTGTCAACTTTAAAATTTCATGTCACACTGTCCCAGCGAAAGTCTGACTTTGCGCAATATCCTACTGCGCCATTAGGTCATCGCAGTGAGGAAATGATGATTTATCTTGACCAATTACAGAGTGTTTGTTATCTGTCTGTATCATCACCACTTTGCACACTTTGCACAATTGCAAACAATTGCAAGTAGGAGGCAATGTGCTTTACACAATCGTTTTTTCCATCTCGTAACTTCGTGTATATACTCACACATCCGCAAATCCCTCCCACTGACTGCCAACATGGCCGACAATCAAGTGTATTTAGCTTCAGAACAAATTTCCAGCAATATAACGTCATCAGCAGTGGGCAGGGTTGAATTTGATACGTACCGATACGATATCGATACGAACCGATATCATTTCGTTTAGCGTCGGATTGAGTTAGATTTTACAAATTAATATGTACCGGTATGTATCGATACGTACCGGTACGTATCGTTATCGCACCGCTACGTGTCGGTACGATATCGATACGATCGGTGCGGCTTCAATACATATAAGTACTAGAAACATTTTCTTCAGATTGGCCAGAATTGAAAAATGTCGTGTTGCGGAATATATCGAAGTCGTACCGGTACGTATTGAAGTCGCACCGGTACGTATCGTTTCATAGTACTGAATTCAAAAAATTTCCAGCAATACGTACCGATATGACATCGATACAACCCGATATCGTGTCGATTAGCGTGGGATTCAGTTGGATTTTACAAATTTACATGTACCGGTATGTATCGAAGTCGTACCGGTACGTATAGAAATCATATCGTTACGTATCGTTTCACACCGGTACGTATCGGTACGATTTCGATACGATCCGTGCGACTTCAAACAAATACTGGAATTGGTAACATTTAGCTTCAGAGCAGGCAGAATGAAAGAAAAAAATGTATTGTACCGGTATGTATCGAAGTCGTATTGGTACGTATCGACACCTCAAAAATCCATATTAATCGATTAATATACCGCTGGTATGCTGGTATGCTTACATTCAGTACCAATGTGCATCAACATCGTACCGGTATGTATCGATGCTGCACCGGTATGTATCGACACTGTACCGGTACGTATTGACACTGTACCGGTATGTATCGATACTAGTTTCACTTGAATATAACGTGTTCCATGCTGGAATATGCATACGATAACATTAATTTCTTACTTTTTCATTAATTAAAATGCTACGATATAATTTCAGCTACATTTTAAGTAAATTTCTGTCGTGTTTTCTCATTAAATCCTTGTATTTTATCTGCAATTACCGGTGTTTTAAAAATAGCAGTACTCGTCATCCGTCGTTATGTTTGATGATAGATAAATATAAAAATATTTCTAGTTGTTTTATTTGACTGAGGATATAAACAGCTGCGAGTGAAGTGTGTTTTTTAACAGTTGATTGTTGTGTAGTAAAATGATATATAGGAATTGTGGGTGGGCCAATTGGATGACGCATTTGTTTGATGACGTCATTAATTTTGAGAAGTGGGCGGGCTTTAAATAAGGGTCCACAAAAGGTTGATGACATGTGATTTTTATTATTATTAAGAAGAGCTGCAAAATTCCGGTTCCCAAAAATCTCACTGCACTATAATAATATATGGAAAGGAAAAGTTGTGCATAAAGTTTTATGCAGAAGAAGATGGCCGCCGTAAAGAAGTCACTGCAAATCACCATCAATTCTGCATAACAACTTGCAGGAATAAATTTGCTCCTGGAACTTGTTGGCAAAAAGTCAAACTTATTGCTTGGAATTTTAAAGAGAATTCGGTTTAAGACACAGATTTATAATGTAAATAAATAGATTAATGAAGTTGTGTGTTTGTGCAGCAATTATGTACTTTAAAATTAATGAAGTATATTTTTATGATTAATAAAGTCTTATAATTAATGAAGTATATTTTGAATTATTGAATTATATTTTGAATTAATGAATTGCATTTTTTAAATTAATGAAGTAAATTTTGAAATTAATGAAATACAGTTTTAAATATTAATAAAATACATTTTATAAAATATTAATGAAATACATTTTGTAAAATATTAATTAAGCCTATTTTTTAGGAATAATTAAGTGTATTTAGTTATATAATATAATTAAAGCCACGCTTATCCTGGGACAAACCGTATATTTCCTTCTCATTTTCATTGTATTTAGTAAATAATAATTTAATTTTACAAGATATTTGTGAATTTAACCAAATGATAATCTACTAAAAATATACGGTTAGTTGCTAAAATACTCACTAGGTGGCGCCACTGCATCTCGCAATTCCTGTTGCAGATCTCGTAGGCAAATGCGTGAATATATTATGCAAATGCGGGCTATTTAACCTACAATGAAAATAGTTGAACAATATGAGTGTTTTTATGTACAGTTATTTAATGAATTTTGCCCCACCCTGTAAAACGGCCATTTTGTTATTTCCCATTATACCGAAATACGGTACATGCCTGCAAATTCGACACAATGCCGTATTTGTTTTCGTATTCTTGTCACGTGATTGGTCAGCAAAATGATTTTTAAGGGGGAGGGGGTCGTTCAAAAAGTACGTTCAATCTATTAATTTCAAAGTTCATTTCGTCCCAATGTAATATTTGGAACCGATTTTTCGTCACACAAGAATTATCCCTGATTGTTTAGTGATTGTGACGAATAGTGTGTGACGAGCAGCTTGTGACGAGATGTGCACTTACAGTTGGTGCATATCTGCTGTGACGAGAAGTGAGTAGTGAGTGTGTGAAGAAAAGTATGTGACGAGTGGTGTGTGACGAAAAGTACGTGACGAGTAGCGTGTGACGAAAAGTACGTGATGAGTAGTGTGTGACGAGTAGTGCGTGATAAGAAGCGTGTGACGAGTGGTGTGTGACGAGTAGTACGTGACGAAAAGTACGTGACGAGTAGTATGTGACGAAAAGTACGTGACGAGTAGTATGTGACGAAAAGTACGTGACGAGTAGCGTGTGACGAAAAGTACGTGACGAGTAGCGTGTGACGAAAAGTACGTGATGAGTAGTGCGTGATAAGAAGCGTGTGACGAGTGGTGTGTGACGAGTGGTGTGTGACGAGTAGTACGTGACGAAAAGTACGTGACGAGTAGTACGTGACGAAAAGTACGTGACGAGTAGTATGTGACGAAAAGTACGTGACGAGTAGCGTGTGACGAGTGGCGCGTGACGAGTGGCGCGTGACAAGAAGCGTGTGACGAGTAGTGTACTTGATTTTCCAACCAATGGGGACAATTTGCCATACATCGCGTACAGATGGCGCTGGCATCACGAAATTACACCTTCCTCCATCTCTAAGTTTCCAATCTAAATTCCTCAATATTTGCTATGAAAATTCCCAAATAACTATATGCAGAGGGCGCCAGCTGTACTTAAAAGGGTTTCTGCATTTCCCTATCGTTATTATAAAACTAGTTGTAGAGGGCGCCAGCTGTGCTTGAAAGGGTTTATTTATAAATACGTGCAGATCTTCATTTGCTCCTTTGAAAATCGGTCTTGAATAATGCGAATTGCATGTTGGGAATGGCCGCCATTTCCAAGATGGCGTCTGTAACGTACGAGTGTTGACCTGGAATGACCCCCGCGGTCACATCCTGTATAATAATTCGTTGAACAGTTGGGAGAAAGTTGGAGAAAAGTGGTGATTACGTGGCTCCCAATGGCCCACAGCCCCATTGGCTCATTTACCCCCTTCCTTTTGCCCCTCCTAAGGTGGGGGGAGGGGTTCATGACCCCATGCACTCCACTTTCTCCTTATATTACGAGGAAACAGAAATGCGTCATGTCTGACAAAGAAATGTTGTCTGCGAAAGAAATGAAAGGGCAATAACCTGATAAATCTTGGAATCACTTATTTTCTAAAGGGCTCTAATATTTCCAGCGACTTAAAGGGGAGCGTTCCAAAAGCATGTATTACAAGGGGTAGTTCAAAAATGAAGTCTGTAATTTATTTAATTTGTATTGAATTATATGGGATTGTTCTAAATTAAAATTTTGAAATTAGCTATATAAATACAGTTTGCATTGGGGTTATTAAAATAGAAGGTTCATTGAAATGAACGACGTTTGACTTGGGGATAATTAAATTAGAAGGTTTATTTGATTGCAGGGATTGGCCTAAAATGAAATTAATTGTGTATTTAACTATTTGTGCTTATTCAATAATTATTTTGGTTAAATTTACAGTATTTGATGCAGGGATAATTAAAATAGAAGGTTGTATTAAATACAGGATGTGTTGCAGGGGGATCATTAAATTAGAAGGTTAATTTGTTTCCAGAGTTTGGTCTAAAATGAAATTTGTTGTGTATTATTTTAGTTAGTTAAATTGACAAGAGTTAATACAGGGATAATTAATATAGAAGGTTGATTTAAACGCAGTAGTTACTGCAGGGATCATTAAATTAGAAGGTTGAGTTAAATAAATAAATGGGAATTTTCTAAACCATTCAACAACTATAATTTTTAAAACTTTTAAATGATATAGCTCAAATTAAACATTAGGGATAATTAAATTAGAAGGTTGATGTCATGTATTTTATTTTGAAACAAATAAATGAAAATTTTCTAAACTGTCCAACTATAACTTTTTTAAAAACTTTTAAATGGTAGAACTCAACTTAAACATCAAGGATGATTAATATAGAAGGTTGATTTAAATACAGGGATAATTAAAATAGAAGGTTGATGTCATATATTTTATTTTGAAATAAATAAATGAAAATTTTTTAAACTTTTCAACTATAAATTTTTTAAAACTATTAAATTGTGTAAATCAAGTTGAACATCAGGGATAATTAAATTAGGAGGTTGATTTAAATACAGGGAGGTTTTGAACGGGGATCATTAAATTAGAATGTTGATTTAATGTATTTTATCTCAAAATTTTGTTGTAAGCCTTTCAACTATAACTTTTTTAAAAACATTTAAATGGTAGAACTCAACTTAAAAATCAGGGATAAATAAAATAGAAGGTTGATTTAAATACAGGGATAATTAAATTAGAAGGTTGATGTCATTATTTCTTTCTAAATAAATAAATAAATGACAATTTTCTATACTTTTCAATAAATAACTTTTTTAAAAACTTTTAAATGGTATATAACTCAACTTAAACATGAGGGATAATTCAAATAGAAGGTTGACATGTTATATATTTTGTCTTAAATCATTTTTCTTCTCATATATCAATAATATATTAATTATTTAAACTTTTGACCAAGTTATAATATAACTTTTAAAATATTTCCCTGACTCCCTAAATTCCCTGACTGTGTGTGACGTCACTCTCAGGTGTTCCCAACCTCTTAATTCGTGGATGTTCGTTATTTATTCGTCTGGTGTGGGCAGGGGGATGAAAATAATATATAAAATGGTGCGAATTAAAGCAAGCAATGAACTGAGAGACTTGTTTATTTATGATGTGAGAAAAGCCGACAAGCTTTTTGGTCGATGTTGCCCAGATTCTAGAACCAAACACCGGAACCATTGAGAAAACGGTTCACTGAACTGAATATTCATAAAGATGCCCACTTTGGCCGTTATTTAGTGTGGTGGCAGCAGCTAAGGTGGGGCCATTTTTTATTTATTTTATTTTTTCCCCCTCTTTTTTTATTACTGTAATTTTTTCCTGTGCTTAGAAACAGTTCCCAGGAGGGCGTGGCTAACTTTTAAAGGCGCAACAGGCTCGCCATACTCGTATTTCCCAGAAACGGCCGCCATTTTGTTACCCCTTTTTGTAACTTTTTTTGTTTTTTCTTCTCTCAAAAACTTTTTAGGGAAACAAAAAAGTTGGGTAACAATTTAGGGAATGAAGGGGTTAATGGCCCCTGGGAAAGTTCAACCGGAAGTATGGAAAGCTTAACAGTTCGTTAATAACAAGGTAGATAGGACTACATTGACAGGTTCGTGTTTCAGGTTAAGAGGATCAAGGTTATTTGACACTGGGTTATGGGGTCATTGATCCAAGTTTTCACTTGTGTTCCCACTTTTCCCACAATGCAATTTTCCACCAATTATATTACACATTTTTCTATTTTATAATTAGGCCTATTTTTAAAATTTAATCAGAAACTTTAATACTTCTATTAATTTACTAAAATAAATTATTCCCATAATGCAATTTTATTTCACTTATTACAATATACACTAAACATTTTCCTATTTGTTATAGAAATTTTGTTTTTAATTTATTAGGAACTTTTAAAATAATATTAATTGTTATTGAATATTTATTTGTAAATTAACAATTTATATTTGGAAAGTTTTAAATTTTATTGTACGATTTTGTTGTAATTATTCTTACTTTTCCTTGCAATAAATAAAGTTAATTATTATATAATTATATAGTTTATTAAAGGGGAGGTTAGGGTTAAATTTTGTTTGATTTAAAATTTAAGTAATTAAAGTTAATTAGGCCTACATACAATTAATTTTAGAATAGGCCTATTTGGTTTTAATTTATTTTAAACTTTATATTATTATTTTATACATAAATTATTTAGTATTAGTGTAAATATGTTTCTGATGGTAATTTTAAACTGTATTAATTTTAATTTGGTTTGGTTTAAATTGTAGTAACTATAATTAATTTTAAAATATATGATTTAAATTAAATTGAAACATTTTTGTATTTTATATATTTACTGTAAATAAATATTTTGATGTTTATTTTAATATTAGATTATTTGGTTTATTTAATTATGTTAATTTGTTAACTTTTACAGTTGAAATTACAATTAAAATGAGTCACAAAATTGAAATAATTATTTAATAATTTCATATTGTTCAATGTAACCTTTAACATTTGTGTCTTCCTGGAAATATTTCGTCAGGGGGGAAAAACAAATGCCCCTTTTTCCCTGAATCCATATCCGTTTCCTATAAGCATTTATATACAGAAAAATATAATATGTAATTTATTTAATTAGGCCTAGTTGCATTTGAACTCATAAATTAAAATCTATTTATACATTTGTAAGTAATGATAAAAAAATACATTTTATAATTAAAATCGCTAATTGCGAAGGTGATAAACACGTTAAAGCTGTCGATATTATCGTTAAAATACCGGTACATAATAAATAAATATTAAAAAAATAAACTACATTTTTTAAAAATGTAATTATCATTTTTTATTTATTTTTAAACTTCTTTAAAAATGCAAATAGCAATTTAAAAGAACAAGTGATAAATTCGCATGTTCAACCACCTGATATTGATATTCGTATCGAAATGAATGTTTTTTAATGACTACCAAACTACCAACAAAAACTCGTCAAACTTGCACTTGTTTATGCACTTGAGTGGTTCTTATTTTTCCCGCTAGGGGCGCAACGATCAACCATCAAACGCAGCATTATAGATCACTTTTTTATTACGACTTTTAACCCCCACAGCTGATTTGTGATCTCATTGGTCCAATGGTGACAGTGACAGATGAGAGTTCTAAGGGAATAATAAGGGATAATGTGAGTGCGGCGCTTATTCGAGGAAAATTAAAAAACGCGTGTTTATGTATTTTTAAAATGTGGGAATAAACGGACAAAAGTTTAGAGAATGTTATGGAAGGGAAATAAATAAATAAATGGTATTTTGGGAAAATAATAAAGTTGAGCAAATGCTCAAATTAGTAATTATGTGATTTATAGCAAATGCTTTTATTTTATATTATTTTATTTATTTTTATATATTTTAATTTATTTATTTAATTTAATTTGTTTAATTTATTTATTTATTTGAATTTGTAGCAAATGCTTAAAGTTCGTAGTCCGTGCTTAACATTTATAGCAAATGCTCAATTTGTTAAGTTATAAAATAGAAACAATATTTTAACTAATGAAATGATTTTCATTTAAATTCAAAGTAATGAGGTTAAATTGAGCAAATGCTTAATACATTGAGTCAATGCTTTACGGTTATAGCAAATGCTCAATTGGGAAATGTATGTAAAGTAATTGAAACAATAGAGATTTATTTTTAGTAAATGCCCAAATTAAAACATTTTAATGTATAATAATTAAGTAAACTGTTTAAAGTGAGCAAATGCTTAAAATATTGAGTCAGTGCTTTGCAGTTAAAGGAAATGCTTAATTGAGATTTCTTTGCAGAAAATGTTGAATTGAAAAGAAACATTTTATTTTTAATTGAGGTTCAAAATGAGCAAATGCTTAAATATAAAGTATGTGCTTAACTTTTATAGCAAATGCTCAATTGGTAAATTTATGTAAAGTAATTGAAACAAATTCAGCATTTATTTTTAACAAATGAAATCATTGTAATTTAAATGTAAAGTGAAATGTTTAAATTGAGCAAATGCTTAAATTAAAGCATTTGCTCAACGCATAATTGTTTAGGAAGTTGGTTACAAGTGCAGTAAGACGTTTCACTTCAACTTTCTTTTCTTTTTCTCGTTTTCCATTTTTTATTGTTTTCTAAAGAATTGTTGTAAGCTCCTCCCCCTTCATCCGACTAAGTTAGCCACGCCCACTCACGTCAATCAACGCCTCCGCACCCTCGTAACCGAACTCAGTGGCCTAACTCAGTCATAACTGCTAAATAAAAATACTACATCATTTGAATTTATATTTCAAAGTGCTCTATGTAAAGGGTTCTACATAAGGGGCTTTAACGTAAAGGGCTCCATTGTATTACTATTTATTTTATTTTAAAAACCAATTTTATTATTTTTCTCTTATTTGCAAAGGGCTTTATATAAAGGGTTCTATGTAAAGGGTTCTGTGTAAAGGGATCTATATAAGGGGATTTTACGTAAAGGGCTTCATTGTATTTTTACTATTTATTTTATTTTAAAAAATGTTTTATTTTTCTGTTATTTACAGTGAACGGTTAAAAGAGGGGGAAAAGGAAAGGAAAAAAATGGTGATCACGTGACTGCTTGTGCGGGCTTTGAACGTTTGAACGGGTTGCGCCCTTGTGCCGAAAGGGTTCGTTGACTCTAACCGAACTCCTCTCTGATTGGCCACATTCACCTCTGATAAAAGACGGCCAGCAAACAGACAGCACTACTAAACGCCTTCAAACTAGTACAAAGTGTACAAAGATGGCCGACTGGCCCACTGAACAAGCTTGCTGACGTCAATCAAGCCTTAAGCCCCGCCTCCAGTGACGTCACGACCAATCCTGACGAGCCAAACCTCGAAAACACCCCGCATTTATTTTTGGGATCTCTCCAAAGCTGCCTCTTGTCTGGGGAAAGATAACCACGCCCTAATCCCGCCTCGAGCAAATTTGAAGCCACGCCCTCTCGGTCTCCAGTGACGTCACGACGAATCCCGTTCAACGAAGCTTTCCCCATAACGAACAACATTTGGGAGCTGCTTTCAATTTGCAGTCACTTCAGGTGCTGTGTGGACGCAAATAAACGGCACAGTGGACTGATTCGATGGACCAATCGGTGAATTGGTAACAGTGCTGCATCTTGGGAGGCTGGAAACCGAATTCGGTTTTGCAAAAACCGGTTTTTGGTGAAATTTAAGAGGAAAGGAAATCGAGAAATTTTGAATTTCAACAATTATGATCATCTTTAAGGATTTATTCCTCCTTCCCGATGAATACATCAATGTGAGACCTGGAACAAGGAAAAATGAATACATTAACCCCCAGCAGAAGTACGAGTAAGTAGGACCCTATTTACCCCCTTTTCGTATCGATATTATCGATTTTATCGATTTGTTTTTCAACAAAATCACAATTTTCTGATTTATTTCTATTTATTTCTATTTATTTCTACTCATTTCCGTTTGTTATTATTTAACTACTATAAGTACTCTAATATAACGGTTTGGAGGGGTTTTTTGGATTATAACCCGGGTTTTTGCTAAAATTATTAAGGGGTTTTGTATTTTAAAGGGGTTTTATATGAAGAGGATTTTATTTCATTTTGAATTTTAAGTTTCATTGTTTAATAGACTGATTTATTTATAATTAATATAGGAATTAAATATCTTATTCAGTGTAGATAAAACCCACCAAAAACCCCTTAAAGGTGAGTTTTAAATGGTGTATAATTTCAGGTTTTTGTATTTTCAGTTCAGTTTATTTGTTTCAAAGACCATTTTATAATTAATAAAAGAATTATATATACTATAATAAATACACTATAACGGTTAAACCCCACCAAAAACCCCTTAAAGCTGAGTTTTAAGTTGTGTAAAATTTCAGGTTTTTGTTGTTTTTGTATTTAAAAGGGTTTTTTTCGGTTTTTATTATTGGTTTTTCATTTTTAATTTGACATTATTTTGTTAAATATACTATTTATAATAATATTCTGGGATTAAATAGCAGTATGATACAGTTAAACCCTCAAAAAACCCTTAATTTTAGTTTAAAAGGTGTATAAGTTGGGGTTTTTGTATTATTTAAGGGTTTTTATTGTGTTATATAATTGAGAAATGAAGAAAGGAAGTACAAATAGGTTTAGATTTAATTAGACAAATCCTAATTGTGATGAAACCCGGGTTTTTCAGTGTGTATTTATGCCGCACGTTACAATGGGAATTAATTGAGTTAGGCTTACGGTTTTCTTTCAACTGCAAACCCATAAAAATGTAGCATAAATCACTTTTATTTCCACTTTAACACTAGTATTTATTACTATGTTTTTACCCCCATTAAATCATTTAATGTGCACTAATTTGGCGAATTACACATGTTAACCCCTTTGTTTACACATTTGGGTTTTTATTTACATATACAGTTAACATATTTGGTTTTGAGGCTATTTTAATTTAGTTTTGAGGGTATTTTAATTTGGTTTTGACTATATATTAGAAAGTGAATGTAATTTTGACTATATATTACAAATTTAATGTGATTTTGACTATATATATTGGAACTTAAATGTGATTTTGACTATATATTGTAAATTTAATGTGATTTTGACTATATATTAGAAAGTGAATGTAATTTTGACTATATATTAAAAATTTAATGTGATTTTGACTATATATATTGGAATTTTAATGTAATTTTGACTATATATTACAAATTTAATGTGATTTTGACTATATATTGGAATTTTAATGTGATTTTGACTATATATTGTAAATTTAATGTGATTTTGACTATATACATTGTAAATTTAATGTGATTTTGACTATATATTAGAAAGTGAATGTAATTTTGACTATATATTACAAATTTAATGTGATTTTGACTATATATTGGAATTTTAATGTGATTTTGACTATATATTGTAAATTTAATGTGATTTTGACTATATACATTGTAAATTTAATGTGATTTTG
>JAQFZQ010000855.1:0-25320 GCA_034696005.1 Glomeris marginata
TAGAGTTTTCAATGAAAGCTTATGGGAAAAAGTTGTGACTTTGGGACCTTTTAGGTGTGTGGGACCTTTGGGTACCTTTGGGTACCTAGTGGGACCTTGTGTACGTGTAAATAGGGTATGGGCCTATTTTTTGTCCAGTCTTTTAGGCCGCAAATAAGGTTTTGTTGTCTGCATCTAGGACTTGTTTGAATATGTCTGGTTTGTTGATGTGTTGTTGTTTTGTTGTGTGTGGGACCAGTGGAGTTGTTTTTTATTGGGCTAGGCTGTTTAGGGGGGTGGGGCCAGGGTTGTTTTGTTGTTTAGATTTTTAAGGTGGCACCCCTTTAGGCCCTTTGCACCCAACAACCAGACTAGGGAAATGCAGAAAATACCGGTTTGTTTGTTGTTTGTTGGGAGATGTAGACGTTAGGGTTAGGTTAGGTCATGGGTGGACTGGTCACAGGTGAACTCGTCACAGTTCATCTCGTCACACTAACTTGTAACATTTTTTCTTGTCACATTTATTTTGTTACTAAAATTTGTTACTTTCATTTATATTCGTCACAATCATTTAGTCACAATCGACTTGTCACAATCAACTTGTCACATTCATTTTAGTCACAATCATTTAGTCACAATCAACTTGTAACATTCATATTTGTCACATTCGGATTACACGGCGGTTCGGATTAGCGAGAGTCTACTGTATATATTTGACACGATATTTTGGTCACAATGTACCTGTCACAGTATTTTGGTCACATTCAACTTGTCACAGTATGTTCTTCACTGACTAACTATTACTAAAATGCTGCGGCGGATATGCTTAGCGTGACAAGTTGAACGCGACCAAACTACAGCGCTAAACTTTCAAAATCCCTTAAACACCGTACTAAAAACTGAAGTCACGTGTCCATTGTGACGAAATGAAAGTGTGTCCAACTTACTAGGGCAAAGTAGCACGTGACGAAATGTCACCTTGCGTCTGGCCACGTTTGGGAGGAGTTTGAAGGGTTTGGGTGGGTCCAAACGGTTAGGACACCTAGACATTAGGGTGGAGTTTGGGGCTCTGGCACCTTAGGGAAGGTTGGGGCTCTGTGGGGCTTTGTGGGACACCGGGGCACATTGGGCCAGACGTAGCCCGCAACGCATCGCGACAAGTAGTGTTTGGTATTTCAATGTGGTCCTTGTTGTTTGCCGTATTCTGGCTACCGTGTAGGCCCCGGTGGCACATTGGACGACGGCCGGCCAACAAGCCTCGAGTCGTCGCAGTTGCACGCCATGTACGGTAACCATGGCAACCGAAGCAGCTCTTCATCTTCGAGTAGCCCACCGGCATCTGCCGCCGCGGCAGCAGCGGCCCAAGCCCAGGCCCAGGCCCAAGCGGCTTCGGTGTCGGTGTCCTCGGGAGGAGTGACCACCACTTCCCTGTCTTCGGCTTCTGGGGCCATGCTAGTTGTACCGCAGCCCATCAACGCAGTGGCCAAACCTTCGCCGTTGAGTGCTGGAGTGTCCCCGTCGGCTGCCGCAGGGGTGCCAACCTCGGGAAGGAAGTACCAGTGCAAGATGTGCCCTCAGGTAAGGACCTGGTGGTGTCCTGTGATGTCCATGTAGATGCACGTTGAGTGAAAGTCCTTCTCGGTGTACGTGGTGTATGTGTTTGTGGTGTCCTTTGCGCGTGCGTACGTGGCTGTCGCTCATTGTTTAGTGACATAATGTAAATTTAGACTTTAACTTATTGTAATATTTTATTAAGGACTATAATACTAAAAAATTATTAAAATTGATCCGATCCAATATACGTGCGTAACTTTAAGATTCCCGCACTTCAATAATGAACGATCCCCCATTTTGCATATATACCTAGCCGTAAGAAAATGAGCCTTGATTTAGGTATGCAAGTTTGAATTATGCAAGGTTCCGAGGAACCGGTCCTTCGTGCAAAAGCGCAAACCGACGCATAAATCGCAACCATAGGCCGTACTTTCCAAAGAAAGATGCATTATTTACCGACACGTGCATGCAAAACGTATGCATTATTAGTTAGCGCAGTGCACGTTTGCGTAACGTAACGTAATGTAAGAGACTTTGCGAATGTGCATCCATCGCGCGCATTGCAGATGGAATATACGATCATTTTTAACCCTTGTTAGGGGTCAGCTTGTACTAAGACATGCATGGCTTAATCTTTGAAATGAAATGGCAAAGGGCCAGGACCCACCTTCGCCGATTTTTCTAAGTTGGGGCACGTAAGTTTGATGCGTTACATTCAGCACATTTGATACGTATATAACTATGCTGCATTTTAACGAATTAGCGCAAACTTGAATGCGTACGCGGTATAGTAAAGCTAGTATTCTTGTACGCAATGATGCATGCGTTGAAGTGTGTTACGTGTCAGTCTGTGCGTAACGTAAATATTGCAGCAATTAAGTGTTTTGTATTATCTGGCACGACTTTAAAGCATGACGCATGTGAACTTGATGCAAAGCGCGATGCAAACCAGTTCACACTTAACTTGAAGTGCGTTACGTTTCAATTTGGCACGACTTTAACACATGATGCAGAGAAAGTACACTGTTTTCCGTGATTTGACGCAACTTTAAAGTCAAACACATTTGAACGCGATGCAAAGCGGTTCACGTGTAACTTGCGTCAGTTAAGCTAGTCTTGTCGCGTCATGCTTTAGACTTCATGCGCGTAACTTTACATATGTAACTTAATGTACATAGCTTCACCTTGCTGAATGCGTCATCTGCATATTGCACATATTGCAGTAACGAAGTGCGTTGTCTGATGCGATACGGCAAAGTTCCAACGCACAACGCATGTGAACACGATGCAAAGCAGTTCACATGTAACTTGCGTCAATTAATATTCTATTCGCACGTGATGCTGTAAACTTCATGCGCATAACTCTTTGCTACAACAAATTGCACAAATTGGCATTTCACACTTCATTAAAGCACTTCATTAAGCACTTCATTAAGCACTTCATTAAAGCACTTCATTAACGCAACACAGTTCACATGTGACTTTTCCACTAATTCACATTGACTGACTCGTAACGCACCTTCAACACACGACACACCTTCAACGCACGTGTATGCATGCTGTTAACAAGTGCAACAGCCACTTGTAACTGAATGTGATGGTAATTCCCATTGGCTGTTGCCTTTTCACATCGTTTGCACCTTTATATTCCTTCGCAAGCAAAGCAGTTCCTTTTCTTTATCAACACGTAATCGCAGCGACGCGCTACTGCGAATGCAGTTTTGGGCCGATAATTTTGCGATGAGGTGTTTTAAGTGACAAAATACTATAACCTTCAGTTACAAAGGACCATTGTGCTTGGTTCACGCCCCAAAATGGCGGCATTAGTCCCCAAGTTCTAGTTGCGGCGATAGCCCTAACACGAGACCTCGTATATGCGTTGAAATTGCCTAGCTGCGTGCAACCAAATGCAACTGCCAACTTAAACTGCTATTCCATTTATGCTAATTATGATAATTAGCTAGCTGGCTATTATCCAACATTGGTAACTAAATAATTGTTTTACTTTGCGCCAAGTTAGTCGGCGCCGAAGCTTGGCAATTGTCGTTATGAGGTCTATCGGTTAGGAAGTTTTTGAGTTTTTGGTTAAGTGTGTCATCACTGTAGTGTGTGATAGTGGGGGGTGGGTCTAATAAGGGGTGGGGAAAGTGGCCTAGTGAATTCTAATGAGGGAATTAAGTATTATTGTCGCGTGAGTGATTACGGGGAGGTGGTTGTGGGTCGTCCTTGAATTATGTTTACAAGTTTTGCTATTGTTGCATTTTAATATTTGAACAGAGGACTGTGGAGGACACATTTTTGTTTTTTTAAATTATAGTACTAGTTTTTGAATATTTTTAACTAGATAAACTTAATTTTTAGCGGTTAGCGATCGACTCGTACGCGATGCACACTACTCGTTTAAACGCCGCGCGTAAAATAGGAATATAAAGTTTTCTATTTATATTTAAACAAATATATGTGTTCTATAATGTAATACAGTCAAACCTTGATAATTCAACACCTGGATAATTCGTCACAATTTAAAAGTGCAATCTCCACAGACTTTCTTGTTAAAAAACTCCGTTAAGAAGTCGACTCGCTGTTAGCCGCTTATCTATGCTTGACTGTATTATAATACAGTGAAACCTGTGAGTAACGGAAACCAACTAGACCATGTTATTAACTTATTATATATTATATAAAAAGGAGAAAAAATACCAGTATATAGAGGTGTTATTAGTGAAATTTTGACGGGACGGGTGCGCGCGTTACACCTTTTAGCGGGCCGATTGAAGTTAGGCCTACTGGCTTAATATTCAGTACAGTGAATACTAAATAGATTTAAAATACTTTAATAACTGAAATAATTCCCAAAATAAATATAATAAAATAAGGAAAGTTAGATTACACGTAAATCAACCGGTTACCGAACAATTTTACTGATATTCACCGCGTAATACGCGATTATAAAATGTGATTCGGGGCGGAAAGGGTTAAAAGGTAATTAAAAATGAATAATTATTATAGTTATATTTGCATATTTAACCTTATTTGGTAATTATAATGAAGAGTTTAATTTATAGTTAATTTGCCGGATTTTTGGAAGCGTTAATCGACACGCGCGTGAAAAACACCGTTAATGTTTCAGGATATTACCGTTTTAGCTACAATTTGTCTGATTTATTATTATATCCTCATTATCCTTAATTGCATGGTTAAGTTACATAGTTAAATTACATAGTTAATGAAAGATAATTAGCAGAATTTTTCAGCCGTGGTAAAAAGTAAAGTTAACTTTGTAGGTTAATGTTTCTTTTAGCTACTTCCCTTTCAATATTGCTCATTCCTCCTATCTTCATTAGTTAATTTACTTAGTTAAGCTAGTTAATGAAGGTTAATTAGCCTGATTTATAATTTCTGGAAGAATTTATCTTCGTGCGCGTCTCGGATTTTGCTCCGCGCGGAAAGTATCCAACGCGTCGTTTAGCTACTTCCCTTTCAATATTGCTCATTCCCACTGTCATCCTCCTTAGTTACATGGTTAGTCAACTTAGTTAAGTAGTTAATTGTTTAAAAATTAACTAGATTTATGTTCGATTTGGGAGAATTTGTCGTACGCAGCTGCTCCGCGCGAAACTATCTAACGTTTCGTTTAGCTGCTTCCCTTTCAATATTGCTCATTCCTCCTTAGTTACATGGTTAGTCAACTTATATAGTTAATCTACAGTAGTTAAGTGGCTAATTGTTTATAAGTTAACAAGGTTTAAGTTAGATTTTGGGAGAAATTGTCGCGGTAGCACGTGTAAACGCGTGTCGCGTCTCGCTGGCTCGCTCTCTTTCATTGCACCTTCTTACTCGTTGTGTATCTCTATTTCATGTTTTGTGAATATGTTATATCTGTGTTTGTAGTGTGTTCTGTTGAATGTATGTGTGTGTGGGTGTGTTTGAACAAGAAATGTCCCTAAATCTCCCCTCCCGGCCTGAGGTCAGACGAAGTCACCTATCTTCTGCTTGCCTGCAAGGATGAAACACTTCTGGATGATGATGATGATGATGATGATGATGATGATGATGATGTAATACTGTATTTGGACCAAAAACACACCATCTATTTTGACCTATGAACTTGCAGCACCTCGGAATACACCCAATTTCTCTTCCTTCTTCCACCACCACCACCACACAATGAAATGCCTTAAGTCACCTGTATCTTCTTCCTACCTTCTTCTATCCACCTTCCAACATTCCTACCTTTCTTTCCTACCTTACCCTACTTTTGATCTACCACCCCAAAGCCTGCAATATGTATATAAAAATATATATATGCCATCATCTGTAGTGTATAGCTGCATGCTGCCTTGGGATATGTCAATTTTGACGTCTGAGCATAAAGAGAACGAAAAGAAAAAGAAAAGAGATACAAAAGAGGAGATATGCACACTAATTTGTGTCTTATATAACCCCCCTGAAAAGATTTTTTTAAAGATCTATCTAGACATTGCGATACGAGAAAAGTTAAAGAAAGTTAACAAAAAGTTTTTCCAGCATCACAACTAGCCCCTCCCACCTCCTCTCAAAAACCACACGGGCCTAATGATATGAATTACATACAGTCTGCGTGACTATTGCATTATATATATATATCTTATTTTATGTGTGTGTTATTATTCCAAACTTCCAAACCTGCAATTTTTGTGCCTCGTATTCCCCATCCCCCTCTTTTTTCCATATTTTCCCCCGGATTTCCCCCTCACGAACCCTCCCAACCATCCCATAAAAAATGTTAGTTCCATTATAAAAGAATCAGCTTAATCAAGAATCAAGTTAGAAAGATATTTTTCTTATAATGTACCTACCCTAAATGAAAATGTTCCTATGTTTACGACAACGCGATGACGATCGACAACCACCGATCCGCGATACTCCGCTCCGAATGAATATCTGAATTCCCTGTTTAGATTTATTAGTTAGCTGTTAGTAAGTAAGGTACAATAATGTTAGAAAGTTAGTATATTACATAATATAAACCCTAAATGAAGTTATTGAGCGGTATCTTAGCGACAACGACGACAACAACCGCCGAAACGAAACATTCGGCTCCGAATGAAATCCTAAATTCCCTAAATTGCCCTGATGATGACTATGTATAATCAGTCGAAACATATCAGCAATCTTGAATTAAAGAAGCCGGTTTCAAGTTTATGAGCTATTGAGTCCCATGTCTTCATTGACGTCGAGCTCATATTTCCACTTATGAGAATGAATTATAAGAATTAATCCCTATTTAGTCTTAATAATTAGCTGTTGGTTATGAATTAAGGTACAATATTGTTAGAAAGTTAGTATTTTACCTGTTTTAGACCCTAAAAGAAATTATTGATTTGTATCTTTACGACAAATACGACGCCGACAACCGCCGAAACGAAATATTCAGCTCGGAATGAAGTTAAGAATTCCCTATGTAGGTTTACATTGAAACCTTGATAAGATGACACCTTAATGTGTTGTCACACCTGGATAAGTTGTCCTAATTTAAAAGTTCAATCTCCGTAGACATTCATGTTAAAAAAATACAAAAACTTAAGTTTTAAATTCAAAGTCCTGCCGGTGACGGTTTATCAAGGTTTGACTGTATTAATTATCAGATCAATTAAAGTTAAATTAAAGTTCAGTTAAGATGGAAATATGAAGATTTGTTTATGGATTGATATTGCGGTGAATTTCTTCGTTGACGCGGTTGCGCGCGGTCCGCTCGGAAGCACGTACCGCCGCTTCGGCGGGCTTAGGATTCCGTTACGGTACTAAGAATTAATATTCGGTTACAGTACAAGTGCATTTTTGAACGAAAAGGGAAATTCAGTAATTACTATCTGCATAGGAAATTGGGATTCGGAACGACATTGTGTAGCGATAACTATCGGTTGACTTGGCTCTGATCTCGGCCGGGCTCCAAAAGTAACGAAAAAACATGTTTCAGTAGATGGCATTTGACGTTTTGTTTACCTTTTTTTATTCCTGATTATCATTTGCAATTGCATTTTTTGGAAATCGGTGCCAATTCGGCAACCAGATTAAGAAAAAAGTTTAGAAAAATGTGGAAGCGAGAGAGAAAAAGCGTTCGCTCGCAGGCTTTTCTTTTGCAACTGGGGGTTTTTGTTATTTTTCAAGTGTGGGATATAGAAAAATATATTAAAAGAACAAAGTGGAAAAGAATCATTTAGAAAAAATGCCAAACTTCTGCAATTGCAATTTTTTCCATCGACAGGTTTGTCGCGCCGGTTTTGATCCGCGACACGCCGATCGAAACGAACAACCCCGAAATTTATCTTTAATTTTCATTTAGTGTTTCTTTAGATTGAAATTGAGATTATTATAGGAAATACAGGGTTGAATTTTATTTACTGACCCCTTTTCGGTAGGGTTAGGCCTAACGGTAGTCCGCGAGCCGCGGCATCGACAGTATTGGGTAGGCCTAAAAAGATAATTGCGGGGGGAAATTTCCATTGCATTTTCTCGTCACGAACAACTAGTTTTGTATTTATTTTTTGTTTCTTCTTGTTGGCAGCCATCCCATATAATTGTTTTTTACCCTCCTTGCAAAAATGTACTTGTACTATAATAATAACAACGAAGAGATATTTGCGAAGAAATTATTCAGGCTTGAAACTTTAACCGGTTTTTCTTGTAATTAAATCGATCTGGGTCTTGCTATATTTCTCACGGCCGCAATTCAATTTACTCATTTAAATAGCATTGCCCATTTTAGGAAGGTAGGAATTAAAAAAAAAAAAACAGAAAGTTAGCGTAATTAAAAAAGGAGAAAAAAGAAGATAGGTGGTGGTTGTTGTTCGTCGTCGCGATCAGGAGGTATCAATTAATTCCCTCAAAAACCCTCCCCCTTTTCCCATTATTAAATCAGTAGGTCTAATTCAGTTCTTCCCTTCTCTTTTTATACAATATTCAATGAAATACCCCTCGAATAATTCCCCAAACGAAAGGGCCGTCGCGATCCGCGAAAAGGCCGAACGCGGACTTTGTTTCGATGAAAACCTATACTAATTTCCAAATTATTATGAATCTAACGTTCTAAAGTGATACCATGTCAACTAATTCAACAAGAAATCATAATAAGAAAGTAACAGTAACATTATTCCAACGGTTAATGAAGATTTTGAACGCGTAAACCTAACCGCGGGCCTTTCGCGTAGTCCCGCGCATTTTGTTTTATCTCCTTTATTTCCCCAACATTTCTTTTTCATTCGTGAATTATAAAAACTACCAGTTAAACTACCAAACCGTGTTCATTCCAACCCCCACCCCCTTTTTTTGATATAAATATATAAAAGTTGCCGATATCGCGGCAACGTTAAAAATCCACTTTTTCGCTTTTTCCGTATAGAAAGAAACCTTCGTAAATGATATCCAATATTAACCAACTTCCACTAAGATTCCCTAAACAAAAAACCATTGAAACCCCTTACAAGATAGATTCAATGCCTCCCCCCCCCCCGCGGCCCCCCCTCGCTGCCCCCCCCCCCCTCACCCATTATCTACCTGCACACACTCTAGCGTACCCTTCGAATAGGATACCTATTATGGAAAGATGGAATAAAGTAACTTTGTTTCGATTTAAAAGAAAGTTTAAAGATGTTAAAATTAGAAGGAAAGTATCTATATAGAATGAGTTACCTATTAAAGAAAATTAAGGTTTATTTTTTGGAGGAAAAAAAAAAATAACTAAGAATTAGAAATGGTCAGTCGTGACTGATGCCCGTCTCTTCTGTGCTCTTTGCAGATGTTCGGCTCCAAGGCAGACTTGCAGCTACACACTCAGATACACATGCGCGAGGCGAAACCTTACAAGTGCTCTCAATGCTCGAAGGCATTCGCCAACTCCTCGTACCTGTCTCAGCACACCCGCATCCACTTGGGCATCAAGCCGTATCGGTGCGAGATCTGCCAGCGCAAGTTCACGCAACTGTCGCATCTGCAGCAGCACATTCGCACCCACACCGGTGACAAACCCTACAAGTGCAGGCACCCCGGCTGCAACAAGGCCTTCTCGCAGCTCTCCAACCTGCAGTCTCACTCACGCTGCCACCAGACCGACAAGCCGTACAAGTGCAACAGCTGCTACAAGTGCTTCGCCGACGAAGCCGGACTCCTCGACCACATCCCCAAGCACAAGGAGTCCAAGCACCTCAAGACCCACATCTGCCAGTACTGCGGCAAGTCCTACACCCAGGAGACCTACCTGACCAAGCACTTGCAGAAGCACGCGGAGCGCGCCGAGAAGAGAGCCGGGGGACGCGGAGGAGCCGGAGGAGCTGCCGCCGCGGCGGCTGCAGCGGCAGCAGCGGCGGCGGCGGCAGCAGCAGCTGCCGCTGCGGAAGCAGGGTACTGGCCAAAGGGTTCTGCAGGAGGTTCCGGTGGTGGTGGTGCGGGCCCCGGGGAGGGGAACAGCAATGGGACTGCGTCGAGCAACGGAGGAGGAGCGGCGGACTTGAGGTCCAACTCGGACGGCAACGATGGGTGCTTAGCCTCGGATCATCATCACCATCACCATCATCATCACTCGCACGCTAGGCTGCACCTAAGGGACAGTTTGGACCACCATGGCCACTCGCATCATCGAGGTGCTCCGGGAGGACCCGGATCGGGGGAACATTTGGGAGGATCGCAAGGGCACGGTGGATACAATGACTCCGCGGGAGGTGGTGGTGGGGGTGGAGGAGGTGGAGGAGGAAGTTCTGCGAAGGTTGGCAGCTCAGCATTTACCCCTATCCAAGGTGGGGTGTTGCCCACCACTTCGCAGTTGTCCATCCCGGGAGCTTCTCGATCTTACTTCCCTTACGAGCCGATCGGCTTCCCGAAATCTGGAAGTGCCGGGAGTGGGGGTGGTGGTGGCGGTGGAGGAGGACAAGGACAAGGACAGGGGCACATGGGAGGACACGGGTCGCATGGTGGTGGGGGTGGTGGACACCACGGGGACGTGAAGCCAGCGACAAGCTCCTTCCCCAACCAGCTCATCTCTCTGCACCAGATACGCAACTATGCAACGATGCCGTCGATATCGTCAGACCATCCCATAGGACTGAAGGAGAAATCCCAATAGGGAATGCCCCTCTTTTTTCCCTCATCTCCCACTCTTCTATCTCACATCTCCCCCCTCTGCCTCACATCTTCCTTATCCTCCTCCCCCACTTGCATCTTCTTCCGTTAAGGTCTTCGTACGAACACATTGAGTGCGAACGCGACTCTTTTTCTCCGGAACACACCGCCACGTGCAATAAGAAGAAGAGTGCGATGGGGGAGAGGATCAAGAAAGAAGGGGAAGAGGATCAAGAAGGAGGGGGAGAGGAAGAAGAAAAAAGAAGTTGGTTTTTGTTTTCGCGGTCTAATTCGTTAGTTTCTTTCGCGGCGTTGAGTGGGAAGTGGATGTTTTTGGAAAGAACAAAAGGTGAGAGGGGGATTAAATAAAAGGAGGATGAAGAAGGTGAAGGGGTTAAGAAGAAGAAGAAGCAAGCTTTCTCTCTGTTTCTCTATTCTCTCATTCACTATCTCTCTTGTCTGTATACCGGACGGGCCGTTGCGCGAACGAGGCCTGTGTGATGTATCCATGACTTTTTTCGCCCCCGTGGGGCTCTCTCCGTGGAGCTGGGGGTTATTCGAGGCAGGTGTATGTATGTACAGTATGTATGTATGTGTGTATGTGACGTACAACGAGGGGGGTGTATTACGTACTCCTTTTTTGAGAGAGAGAAGAGGGAAAAAAACACCTCCGCGTACCTGTGGTTTCGTCTCAATCTTCTCTGTACCTGTACGCTCGTCTTTTCAATCCTCTTTCATTATCCCCCCCCCTTTGTTGAACCTACACCCTCCAATCCTAACCCTGTCATCCCTACACCTTTATAAACCTAACCGCGATCCTCGCGAACCCAAAAACCTTCTTTCCCGATGAAAAAGAGCGAGTCCAGCTTTACCGTCAAGGAGGTTTACCCCTCCAAAAGTGGCATTTTGTTTGTTCTGATTATTATGATTATAGTTAATGTTGTTATTAAGTATGATTATGATGGGAATCTAACCCTTTCCTCACTACGCGCAGCCGACGGAGAACAAACGGCGGGTTGCGACGCGAACGTAAGGCAACGCAAAGCGGGGGGAAATGGAGAAAGGTGTTGATTGACTCTTGTCTCGGTGATTATTGATTTAAGGGGAACATTTGTTGGCTGAATTTGCATACCTTAGACTGATATTTTGCATATTAAGTAGCTTGCGAGTCGAACGATTCAAGGCCTGAAAATGTCGTTGCGCGAAATTTTAACGTGCGGTTTGATTTTTATTAATTTAATTTCTGAGGAATTTTAATTTATTAAAGTGATTATATTAAGCATATGAGACTTGAGAAATTAAAGCTGAATTGTTAGACAAAGTGACTAAAGACAAACATAACGGCGGTCGTGCGAAAAGTTAACGCGCAGAATAGAAAGTTACGTTGCGTTCGGAAAGAATATTGGGAAAAGAAAATGTTGTTTAGTCAAAAAATGAGAATCTCAGACAGTTATTTGACTTTTAGACAAGACAATAAATGAAAAGACATGATTAGTCAATGATTTAGTTAACGGAAAGACGGATTAGTCAGGTAAGAGTAAAATAATTCGGTTTGACGGACTTGGTTACAAGTGTTTAATTATATTAATAATTTTGATTAGACAGTAGTCAGAGTTTTTATTGGCATTAAGACATTAGACAATTTGACTAATGCAACTTAGACATTTAGTCACGTTAACTAATATTTTTCCAAACATTTGTTTTCGCAAACTTTCCGCGCCATGGTCTGTTATATTAATTCATTAGTCACTTTGACTAATACTGTCTAATCTTGACTAAAGGTGACTAATCTTGTCTAAGCATTTAGTCACTTTGACTAATGTTTTTCACGAAATTTGCGTTCGGAAACTTCCTCGGACTTTGCAGTTCATTCCGTCTATTATTGATTAATTAGTCATTTTGACTAAAGGTGACTAATACTGTCTAATCTTTACTAAAGGTGACTAATGTTGTCTAAACATTTAGTCACTTTGACTAAAGTTTTGTAAGAAATTCGCGTTCGGAGACTTTCTCGGACTTTACAGTTCATTCCGTCTATTATTGATTAATTAGTCACTTTGACTAATGTTGACTAAAAGTGACTAAAGGTGACTAATCTTGTCTAAAAAGTCATTTTCTCCATTTTTTCCCTCGTACAAAAACCAAATGCCTTACGTTCGTCCGCGAACTTTCCGCGACATTTTCTCCCGCGGTCGCGCAAAAACCAATAGAAAACTGTGTTTGCTTTACAGGCAACTTCCTTTACAGTCAACTTCCTTTACAGTCAACCAAATGAGTTGCTTTTTATCTGTTTCTCAGAATGAGGTTTTGTTGGCAAACTGAATGGAAGAAAGTTGCGTTTGCGCGCGAACGTGCGACAAAGTTTCAAAAACGGTTCTACCTCTTTGATTAATGATCATTAATTAGTGTTCTGATTATAATTACTGATTACTATTAACTATTATAATGTTATAACAACTTTTAGTATTATCATCATTTATCATCATTATTATTATTATTATTATTATTATTATTATTATTATTATTATTATTATTATTATTATTATTATATTACTATTAATACTATTACTATTATTATTATTATAATTATTATTATCCCGGTGCACGGCCGCCATTTTATTTCGGAGTAAGCCGCGCGTCCGCGGAAAGTATCCGCGGGCGCGCGTTCCACCCAATCGGAACGTTTGAAACATGTTTCTGTTAACGTTTGCAAACAATCTTTTATGCTTGGATATATTTGCAATTACTGTTTCGAATTATTACATATATATAAATATATATATTATAAGGGCAATTTGCTAACGGACTTTTCGCTATCGTGCGTGACTGTCGGTGTGTTGGGTCTCTTTTTTGATTTCTACGCGTGAACAGTGTTGAAAACGCTGTCTAAACACAATGTAAGGCTCGATGTAAGTTGGAAACGAAGAAGTGATGCAAGTTGTCTGGAGGAGATAATCCCAATTTTTTACGTTTTTCCAACGTTTACGGTGAAAAATGAGAAAATAATAATGCGTATTTTTTCCGGGCATCAAATGCCCATTTGTTGACGGTGTAACGCGAAAAGAGAAACTCAAGTAAGGGCCCTATTAATTTTTGCAGTTGCAACTATTATTGGAACAGAGAGAAAGAGAGAAATGTGTAGTTTTTGGGTCGAAAAACTTGTGTAATGGCCGCCGGTGTTTCGAAAACTTTCAAGTTTCCTTATTTCGCTTCTATTTCGTAAAGGAATTTTTTTCCCCCTGTTTATTCATTTCTCTTCTTCCCGGTTTTAATATATAGGAACGTTGTTCATTTTTGTGAAGATAGATGGCGCTGTTGGCGGTTTCGTTAAACCGCAGCACTACGATGGCGGCATGAGGAAAAAACCCGCGAAAAACACTAAAATCGAGATAGGAAAAATTCCTGCTATTAAACCAGTGAAACTGTGATGCTAATATTTTTTGGTATCATTAGTAAGAGCGTATAGAAAATTGAGAAATTTAGTGGCGCCACCTAGTGGCCATTTTTGGAACTATATAAAATAAAAACCCCATTTTCTTTGAATTTCATCGGTTTGCGGGGTCTTAAATTCATTTGTTTTAATTATTGTAATGTTAAATGCTGTTGGTTATAGGTAGACATAGTTGTGTAGAGAATAGCAAGATGCAGTGGTGCCACCTAGTGGACGTTTTAAGAACTACAAAAAATTATTTGAATTTCACCGGTTTGCGGAAAGTTGAATTTCTGCTGTTTTCATTACTTTAATACTATATTTGGAAATTTATCATTATATTGGTTTGTAGACAAGTAACTGTTAGTGCATTGGCGCCACCTAGTGGCAGTTTTAGGAACCACATTATTAAAATTTCAATTGTTTTAAAATTTTCAACGGTTCGCGTGAAGTTAAATTTCAACGGATTAAACCAATAAATTGTTTAAAATTGTCTTCCACGTGGCACAAATGATTATAACATTGATATACTTTTATAATATACTGTATTTAACATTTAATGAAAGTTATCTGGTTTTTGTAATTGTTCCGCTGTTTGCGGATTGCATTTTAGATTCTCGCATTAAATGCCGGATCACGTGTTACTTTAACAAATGTCCTTGCATTGTTTAAAAACAGCAAACAAGAAATGACTGTTTCAAAAATGTTTAAATGTCTTTTTTTATATATATAATCTCGACTAGAAAATTTAGAAGGTTTTTCCCGCAAACCGGTCTTCGATATTGCCAATAATAATTTTTACGGCAATTATCAATTAGAATTCAGCATTGAATTTTTTTATTATTATTGGCACAAACTGTTAGTAGTTATACAGGAAAAATAAAACCACATTTAAATAGAATTAATGTCTGTATTTAAAAAGCAATTATTAAATTTTACTATTTTTATTTAGCGTGTTTATAGTCGTTTGAACTATTTAAATTCAGTGGAGTTCGGTTAATTGGGACACCTGTTAATCAAGGAATTGGGTTTAAATGTGAAAATGATGTTGAAAAAGCGAAAAACATGATTTTTCCGCTTAATTGGGACATCATTCCGCTTAATTGGGACACATTTGATAAAAAGAAAACATGGTTTATATATGCCCCATAATTTTGGTTTGTTCAAATTTGCCCCTTTATATTTGTAAATTAATTATTATTGTGTTCAAACTTGCCCCTTTATTTTTAAATTAATTAATATTTTGTTCAAACTTGCCCCATAATTTTGAATAATTCAATTCGCTTTAAAATCTAGGTTTGTTCAAATATGCCCCAGATAATTTGCTTACTCGAATTTCCCCTTGAATTTTGATTTGTTCAAATATGCCCCATATTTTTCATTTGTTCCAATATGCCCCACATTATTTTCTTTTCAAATTTAATACCACAGATTTTTGGTTTGTTCAAATGTGCCCCATATTTAATATTGTCCCAATTAAGCGGAATTTCACTACTTTTTTCACTTCATTCATATTATTAAACCCATTTATAATAAACATATATAAAATTAATAAATACTTATAATAATTGCCAAGTTTTTCTGTTTTTCCAAGCAATGCCGCCATCTTGTAGGGCTACGTTAACGCGCTAACTTAGCCATTTGTTTCTCCCGGTTATTATTACAATGTTCTATTCTATAATTTACTATAATTACAACCCGGTTTTATTGAAAAGTTTTCTTATTTTTCCGGTGAAAAATTTACTGAAAATTTGTGAAAATTGACCGGTTTGATTTTGATTTTTCTCCGAAGGTTGTTTGATATTTTTGGGGGTTTTTGATGGGTTTTTGTGCTTATTTAAGGGGTTTTTGTGGTGCTGGGTGTAAAATTCGTATTTTTGCAATGCTAGGAGGTTGAAAAAGGAGGTGATTGGTTTATTGGGACACCCCTTTAAAAAAAAAACGAACAATGTCTGTGATGGCCACGCCCCTTTTATTAATTTTCTAAAAAAGTTTGGATTTTAATTGGACAAAAATTTAAAGAATTTCATAATATTTTTTTAATTTTTTGCTATTATTTTCTGTACTTGGTTTTGTGGGTTTGGCGGCCATTTTGGTGAGGTCACGTGACATTCACCCATAAGAATGCATTGAATTTTGTATTGCATTGTAAGATGGTAAGGACCGGTGTTTTCTTTTGTGTGTGTGTGTATTAAAAAGGTGTAAAAAAATAAGCCCCGTGCAGAAAAAAGAAACTACACTTGTATTACACCCTACTGAATAGAAAAAAAATTCAATACCCCTTTGTGGGGGTTTATAAAAAAATAATAGCACTTGTTATTCCTTCCATTGAATAAGTTTGAAAAAGTTTGAATAAGTTTTCAAAAGTTTTTTGTTGAAAGTTACATGACTTTATAATAGGTGTAATTTAATACACCCCAACTCGGTTACAGTCACATTTTACTAAAACCTCCATTTTGTTGTCTATTACATAAGAAAAATTAAAGATATAATTTATTTATAATAGAAAAAATAAAAATAAAGTAGTAATTAAATATAAAAAGAATTTTGTTATTAAACAGTATGGAGTAATTGTTTTCTTATTCTTGGACACAAGAAAATTTGATTTTAATACGTATTAATTTAATGTTTAATTAATTTTAATTTTTTTCCATTTAATTAATTCCCAATATAGAAAACAAGAGCAAAATGTAATTTACAGCGCCACTTTCCCCACCCTGGTGGCAGATTTTCGAACTAATTTGTTAGAATTAATTATTTTCTTTAATACGTATTAATTTAATATTTAATTAATTTTAATATTTTCTAATTAATTCCCAATATAGAAAACGAGTACAAAATGTAATTTACAGCGCCACTTTCCCAACCCTGGTGGCAGATTTTCGAACTAATTGGTTAGAATTAATTATTATCTTTTAATACGTATTAATGTAATGTTTAATTAATTTTAATATTTTCTATTTAATTCAAAATATTGAAAACAAGTACAAAATGTAATTTACAGCGCCACTTTCCCAACCCTGGTGGCAAATTTTCGAACTAACTGGTTAGAATTAATTATTTTCTTTTATTATTAAATTCCCTTTATAATTTAATAAATATCCCATTTAAAATTCAAGTAAAAATTTTAATATTTAATATATAATTCCTAGTGCTATTTGCAATGTTAACCGGTCATTCGTTTCGTCCCAGGATAAGCGTGGCTTCACGGAAAGCGCGCAAAGTGTAATAATTTTTTTCTGCACGCGGCTTAAAAATTTGAAAGTACTTAAGAAGGTATAAAATGAAGGTGGCCTATCGATTGATTGATTGAATTTCGAACACGGAGATACGTAGGGTTCTGTGGTGATTGGCCACGCCCCCTTTTAGTCCGACATCTTGTCGGGATACGCAGCCTGCAATTTTGAATACAGTAAACCTGAAAGTTGTCTTTATATAAAATGAATCCAGGATAATGACAATTATAATGATTGTGACTTTTTGTTGTTTTTAATTGTAATTAATTAATTTGTGCATATTTTTCTACGCAAACTCAATTAAGCCCCGCCCCTTTCTTCGTATTTACTTTCTACCGAGTTTCTTTGCTATTGGCAGTTTCTGGCATGTAAAAACCAGGTTAAGAAATGTAATCTGTCACAAGCCCCGCCCCCGGAAGTGACGTTTGAAATGGATTGAATTGGGTGGTTCGAAAGAAAAGGGGGAGGGGCTTGTGACAGTTTTATATTTGGTATATAGTATCAGCATTTGGATTGTGACCAATGGCAAGAGTGGATTCCCAGGAGAAAATGTTTCGGTGTAAAATGGAGGAATTTGTGCAGAATATTGGAATGTTTTTTATTAGTTTGTGCAGAATGTTGAATTGCAAATTTGTTGCATTCTGCACAACTGGAAACCGATTTATGCATTTTGCACAACTATTAAAGAGTGCATTTTGCAGAACTAATTAAAATTGCATTTTGCAGAACTATTTGAAATTGCATTTTGCAGAACTATTTGAATTGCATTTTGCAGAAATGTTTGAAATTGATTCATTCTGCAGAACTATAATTGTTGCATTCTGCACAACTACAAACCAATTTATGCATTATGCAGAAACATTAAGAATTGCATTTTGCAGAACTACAGTAACTAAATTTTGCAGAATTACAACTTCATTTTGCAGAAGTACAATTACATTTTGCAGAACTACAAAAACTGCATTGTGCAGAAGTACAAACAATTAAATTGTGCACAATTGGAATAAAATTGCATTCTGCAGAACTGCAAAAATTACATTCTGCATAACTTCTAAAAATGTGTGCATTTTGCACAAGTTTAAAAAATTGGTGTATTATGCACAGGTTTAGAAAGTTAATGCATTTTGCAGAATTAGGCCTACAACAAATATACTGTATATGCATTCTGCAGAACTACAAAAAATTACATTTTGCACAATTGGAATAAAATTGCATTTTGCACAATTGGGTTAAAATTGCATTATGTACAAGTTTTAAAATGCATTCTGCAGAACTACAACAAACTTATGCATTTTGCAGAACTACAAAAATTGATGCGTTTTGCAGAACTATTACAAATTGCATTTTGCAGAACAAAAAGTAATGCATTCTGCAGAACAAAAAGTAATGCATTCTGCAGAAACACAGTAACTAAATTTTGCAGAAGTACAACTACATTTTGCACAATTGGAACAAATTTGCATTTTGCAGAACTGCAAAAATTACATTCTGCATAATAACTTCAAAATATGTATGCATTATGCACAAGTTTAAAAAGTTAATGCATTCTGCAGAATTAGGCCTACAACAAATTTGTGCATTCTGCAGATTTATAAAAGGTTGAATACATTCTGCAAAACTACAAATAATTACATTTTGCACAATTGGAATAAAATTACATTCTGCATAACTTCAAACAATGTGTGCATTATGTACAAGTTTTAAAAATAATGCATTCTGCACAGCTGTTAAAAGTATTGCATTCTGCAGATTTATAAAGAAAATTGATGCATTCTGCAGAACTGCAAGAAATTACATTTTGCACAATTGGAATCAAGTTGCATTTTGCACAATTGGATTAAAATTGCATTTTGCACAACTGCAAAAGTTAAAATCTGCAGATCTATAAAAATTGAATTTTGCACATTTATAAAAAATTGATGCATTCTGCAGAACTGCACAAAAATGATGCATTCTGCAGATTTATAAAAAGTTAATACATTCTGCAGATCTATACAAAATTACATTTTGCACAATAGGAATAACATTGCATTCTGCATAACTTCAAAAAATGTAAACTATTCTGCACAAAATTAATCCGTTATTCTGCAGAATTGTGCAAAAATATAACACATTCTGCAGAATTGTGCACAAAATTTAACCCTTTTTCTCCTGGGATCTCCCAACGCTGACACCAAATAAGCCTACACAAATAATTAGGCTTAAAATTACCTTGTATCGATAATATCGATCTGTTTGTCCACGATGGGCGTTCCCAATTACCTCCCCGCCCCTTTTGCCGCCAATATTCGTTTGAGATGGTGTAATTACTATGTGGAAACTGTTCATAATTAATGATTTTAATGAAAATAGAAGCCATTTTGAACGATATTTTCACCGTTTCTATGAATAATAATAATATTGTTGGCCTTTCTTGATGAGTTAGGCCTATTTTTTGCGTTTCTCCTTTTCTATCCAACTTTTTTCCGCTAACATATTCGATTATAATTCGCAAACACGAACCACGTTTTACGTTTACCTCGGTTCGGCCAATCAATGCGATTTTGTGTACAAATACACCCGTTAGTAGACAAATGTTTTTATTTTTATCCGCAAATCGGAAATGTTCGGCGCGCAACGCGACATTTTTTTTCATCGTATTGCGTATTACTGCGTTATGATAATTATTATTATTGTTATTATTATTATTATCATTATCATTATCATTATTATTATCATTATTATTATTATTACTATTATAATTATACGAGAGAAAGTTGCGTTCGTTCGATTGTTTTGCGTTTCGCGGTATAACTTGTCGGAAAATCGGTTTGTCGTTGAAGAATGTGTCAGATCTGAAAGAGTGTGCATGACTGAGTGATGTGTAATATGGTATGAGTGATCCTTTTAATCCGCAATATACACCTCCCCCCAAAACCCAAACCCTCTATTCCATCGGATCTTTGGTTTTTTTGTTCGCGGCGGTTGAGGTAGTTACGTTTATATAGTTAAAACACTCGCAAGTGATGAAACACGCAATAACCATTCTTGTAAAAGTTTACCAGTATCCGGCTTAAATAAAATTACATTTACTCCGCAGTGGAAGCTGTTTTCTGATTCGTTAAAAAGGGAATCGCGGGTTATGACTGGTCGGTCGTGAGGGCCACGCTTGCGATGGAACGGCTAGAAACGTGGTTTGTATGAGTTTACGTGAGGAAAATGCAGTAGAGGAACATCTTTAGAAAGTTACGGAAACCAAAATAACAGTTTTAAGTAAGGGTGTAAATTTACACCTTTGCATTACACCCACAAAATACTTTACTTACACCTATTAACAACGTGTCCGTTTAGTTTAGACTTTCAGAAATTTGCGGAAAGAAAAATAAACTAGCATTGGAAACTAAGGGTGTAAATTTACACCTTTGCATTACACCTATGAAACGCTTTAATTGCAACCATTAACAATATATCCATTTAGTATAGTTCAGAGAATGTTGCGGGGGAAAAAATGACAATTTAAACTAAGGGTGTAAGTTTACACCTTTGCATTACACCCACTAAACACTTTACTTACACCTAGTAAGGACCTAATCATTGAATATCTTTTGGGTTTAAAAGTGACTGAATATGTTGGATCTGCCGCGATCGAATTAGAGACATTTGTAAAGTTTAAGGTGTAACTTTTACACCTTTGCATTACACCCATGAAACACTTTACTTACACCTAGTCAAAACCTATTCGTTGAATATATTTTCAATAGAAAAGTACCTAACTGAATGTTGGATTTGCTGTGCAGTAAAGATTTTTGTAAAGTGTAAGGTGTAAAGTTTACACCTTTGCATTACACCCACGAAACACTTTTCTTACACCCATTAACAACGTGTACATTTAGTATAGTTCAGAGTAACTGAGCACTGGACTTACGATTCTATGAAGTGAAGATAAAAACGCGTTAAGCTGGAGTGTAATGGTTACACCTTTGCATTACACCCATTAAACACTTTACTTGCACCCATTAACAACCTATGCCCATTGAATATTTTGTGCGGGTAAAGTGACCGAATATGTCGCAACAACTATGAAGATTTTTTTAAAATTTAGGGTGTAAAGTTTACACCTTTGAGTTACACTTTTCAGAAACTTACACCTTTTAAAAACCTTATTTTCACCTATTAACAACTTTAGTAAATGCGATATGTTGGACCCGTTATAATATAAAAATGTTTGTAAAGCTTGAAAAACGTTAAATGTAGGGTGTAAAGTTTACACCTTTGCATTACACCCTTTAGAAACTTACACTTATTTAAAGCCTTTTACTTGCACCTATGAACAACCTGTCCGTTGCATTCTTTTGGAGTTCAGCATGACTGAATGTTACACCTTAAATTTAGGGTGTAGAGTTTACACCTTTTCATTACACCTATTATTGAATAGTACACCTATTAACAACCTAGCCATTGAATATGTTTTGGAGTTACTGTCTGTAAACTGAAAGAAGACCGTGCGAGTCACAATTTTCCACCTGTCACGGCAGAACCACGCCCATTTGTATGTATTCGAGGGGCCTGCTGAGAAGGGGATTGGGCGCATACGTCCAAATGGGCGTGGTTCTGCCGTGACAGGTGGAAAATTTAACTCACCTGCGTCTTCTTTCAGTTTACAGACAGTATAATTAACTGAATATATTGGGTCTGCCGTGAAGAGTTTTGTAAAATTTAAGGTGTAAAGTTTTAAGGTTTACACCCTTTGGTTTGATTGGCTGCGCCATTTTTGAGCTAATATCAAAACGTCCAAAATCCGTAGCGATCATATTCCTGAAATTATTCCCTTGATATTGCCATCGGTTATGACGTCATGGTTTTTATTTTTGCCTAAAAATGGCGGCAATATCCCTATTGGCCACACTGTCTGTAATTAATGACTTGTAATGACTTATTAGAGCTTAGAGCTAGGGCCAGTATGTAGTTAGAACTAAAGGGCTCTAGTTAGGCAAGTGTCGCAGCGCCACCGCGTATCGCGCTCAGGAACTACGTTCTTTTTTTCCCGGATGGCGACCGACGCAACTGCGTAGTTGCTACTTTTGAACAAACTGCGTCGTTGTAGACGTTATGATGATCGTAATTATGCCGATTAGGATGATGACTACGATTTGCCGACTCGGCTGCGTATATATATGTAAGTGTGTACGTTGAATTTACATTTTTACGACGCCAACGTCGTAAAACTCTATAAAACGCCATCGTTGTCGAGCATTTTCGAGTCGCGGTGGGCGGGGCGTCGATGCGATTGGTCCAGTTGCCAACCTGTTATTTGCGTCGTCTGCGGCCCCGCCCATCGCTTGCTTGCATGTCTGCCAACGAAATTATTATAACTTAGGATGGGTATAAATATCTGTGATAAATATACACTGAATTACGTATGAAATTGTGGAAATATTTGTTTTTCCAAAATGGCGGCCGCGTCCGTTAACGGCGAAATTTCAAAAAATTCCACGTTCCATTTTTCGAAAAATCATCAATCCGACCGGATTTTTTGTGTTTCCCCACTTAAATATCACGTAACTAGTCGCAAATAACGATAAACAACAAAGGATCGTTAAGATTTGGTCGTATTTATGCAGAATTTATGGCCATTTTTATGGATTTTTCTTAAAATTCGTTTGCTTAGCAACGGGTCAGTCCATTTTACGTTGCTGTTTAGGGAGGGGGAAGGTTAGGTAAGAGTCACATAATATCATGGAAAAATATACTTTTTTGCTTATTATAAAGCAAATATAATCCAGATTAAAATGGTATATAAATACAGGCAAAGGTGTTTTTTGGGTGTAGAAAGGATTTACACCATTTCAAAAAATTTTCTGCGCGCGAAGAATATTATTACACCTTTTCTCCGGCCTTTAAAGAAATATGCAAATTTATAATATACGGTTTTCGAGAAGGTGTTTAACATGTTGTATGATTACACCTTTCGTATAAGGTGTGATTTATAAATATTGTTTCATCCAAAATATAATATCAAGATTTTTTTCGAATTATTCTGCCATATTTAAATAAATTCCACCATAAACAGGGTGGAAATAGGCTTATTCGTGTCAAAGTGCAACAGAAAACGAAAGGAAAGGTGTAAGGAAATGGAGTTGAAACAGTTAAAGGTGTAAGAAGATTTGTATACGAAACCATATATTTTCTTTTGTTTTCTAATTTATTATTAGAAAACAAAAGGAAATGTATGAAAAAAGAGTATTACAAGGAAAAGGTGTATGGAAAGGGAGTAATAAAACAAATGGAAAGGTGTATGAAAAGGGAGTATTAAAACAAGGGAAAGGTGTAAAGATTTTTTATTAAACCGGTTTTTCCAATTTAGTATATTAAAATAAAAGGAAAGGTGTATGGAAAAGGAGTATTAAAGGTGAACTGACAGGGCGGTAAACGTGGACTATGACCAACCTGCCATTGGGTAAATCGGGACTACTTGCCAATTAGTCTGTCCGTGATTGGCCAGAAAGGGTACAGTTCAGAGTCCATGACAGTTCACCTTTAAAACACGGAAGGTGTAAGGAATTTTGCTTTATACTAAACCAGTATTTTCTTTTTCCAATTTCATATGGAAAGGTGTATGGAAAGGGAGTATTAAGTTAAAAGGAAAGGTGTAAATTGAGTATTATAAAGCAAAAGGGAAGGTGTATAAAAATGGAGTATTAAAAAGAAAGGTGTATGAAAAGGGAGTATTAAAATAAGAAAAGGTGTAATAAAGAAAATTAATAATAAACCAAAAATAAAGGTGTATAGAAAAGGAGTAAATCAAAGAAATGGTGTAAATGCTATATATATATACACTCATTTTGCATAAAGGTGTAATTGACAACTTAAAAAGTTGTTAGCCATGGGACATTGCTGTTACACCCTATACAAAATTAAATTTCGCTATAAGAGAGTTCATTATAAACAGAGTTTATACACTGATATGTATCAATTAACACCCTTGATTGATTTACACCCACGTTATTGGTGTAATTTGAGAACTTTACATCGCACGCGAAGTCCCGCGTGATTTAAGCCTAACTGGATTATTACACTTTTGGGATTGAAAAACACTCAATTGACACCTTTACCAGTTCCTTTTACACTTCTAGAGGTGTAAATGTCAAATTGGCATGAAATTATTTAACATTTTTAGAAAATGAAGCCGAAATATGGCGGAAAAGACTGCGATGAGTGCAGCGCCATCTGGTGTTCGCGTTTAGCACCAAAACGGTTAACCCGCCCCCTTAATGATGAAACTAATTATCAGCTTTTAGAATATACAATTATAGAAGGTTATTTAAATTTTTAATAATGTTAGGGTTATATACTGACTTTTTATAGTATACTTATATATGAAGTTTAAATAGAGTTTTAGCTTATTAATAATGACGCTTCAACTAAAGGAGTTGATTGGAATAAAATTAAATATAAATTCCTTCTAAAAATCGTGTTTTAGGGAATTTAATTGGAATTTTTTCACGTAAAAAGGTGTAAGAAATTAGGAAGTAGGCCTATATGGCATACGGTATGCACCTTACTCGATGTTAGGCCTAATCAGACGGCGGCCATCTTGTAGGTCAAAAATTTCCAATTTCAATATTTTCGTAAATTTAAGTTCCAATATCACCATTTACATGGACATTTTTATATCATTGACTTTCCTGCAAATATCGGTATCATATTCAGTGATTTTAGGGTTAAAATTGCAATGAACAGGGTGTTCAAAAAGTCTTTTTCCATTATTACTAAAATACATAGTAAACAAACAAACACACAAACAAATATGGAAAGTACATTTTTAAGGTTTAGCAAGTTGTATAGGTATAGTCTAATGTAAAATTAACAGGAAAGGTGTTTTGGATATACACTATATTGTACAAGTACATATAACAATCCAGGTGGCGCTGCAATCGTTAGAAACAAAATGGCGTCTTGAAAGAAGAAGAATTTACACTGTAAGAAAAATGTTGGTCATTATGTTAGTCAAGACTTGTCCTAAAACTGACCAGTTTATGTTAGTCATAA
>JAQFZQ010000856.1:0-25320 GCA_034696005.1 Glomeris marginata
AACACAGTTCTCGAAAAACGGAAACACGAGGTAATTAGCTATCGCCACCTGGTGGTTGGATTAATAAACCTCTACACTTTGGACTCCACTAATTAAAAGGAAGCCAATGCGAGACAAAAGCTGAAATGTGATTGGCAGAAAACCAGTTCTGCAAATAATGACGTCATTTCTAAAATTGGCTCAGTTCAACCTTTATAGCTCAATCGATTAATGTTTTAATGGCTATAAATACATTTCACTGTATAAATATTCAAGTAAAAGCGAGTCTTCAAAACATACAACTTACAATAAATATTTAAACATTTACAGAGTTAACTATTAATAGATTCAGCTATCTAAAATGTCATTCAGCATTACAACTAAAAGAAACCGAAAACAGCAAAATATGCAGACCCCTGACATATCATTTAAGAGTTATAATACATAATATTCATTGGAGGTAGGTCTCCAAAACTGCACTTCAATATAATTTGTAACATATGTCAGCTTTAAAAATTGATCTAGTAATATGCGAATCATAAATGAATTAACCTTTTAAAAATTAATGCTCCCAAATTTTGGAATAAGAAATGCATGGGATAACATTGAGGCCATTTCCATGAACAGACTTTCCTGTAGGAATGTGATGTAACCATTAGCAACAACAGATGTGATGTCACACAATGTCCAGCATGCAAGACTGGGCAGGGTGCAAGCTGGACATTGTGTGACGTCACAACTACTGTTGCTAATGGTTACATCACATTCCTACAGGAAAGTCTGTTCATGGAAATGGGCTCATTGTAGGTATTTGTCTCTCAAAAGGTAAATTAAAATAATATGATATAGTAGTTGAGGCTGAATTCTTAAATAATCTGCAACATAAATTTGGCAAATTGTATCCACTGCACAGATCATAATTAACAATATGAACTATATATAAATGTCATTACTACATGGCAATTTCTGCTGACCTTCAACCTCTGCATGGGACATTTTTCTGATAAGATTCCCATGATCATATCACACACCATAATGCTCAGATTAAATGGCAAACCAATGATTTAATGACTCATATACATGTATTGTGTATGCAAAATTCCCTCTGCATTCAGTTTTGCACATTTTTCGATTTTTCAGCCTTTCACTCATGGAAAATGACACGTGGCTACAAAGCTCAACCTTTGACCACAATATAAATTTATTCGGCCCTTTTAATCTGGAAAATGAAAGCAGACAGCCTTATATTACACACAACTCATAATTCCTTCATTATACATGCATATCAACTATACACATGCAGTATAGCAGTAGCTTGTGTGAAAGCCAGACCTTCAGTTTCATCATTGATTTATACATAAACAAAATTTCAGCAACAAAAAACATAATATATGAACTAGGTACCAAATGTTATACTTTTTTATTAATTGTCTCAGATTTCCCAAACTGCAATATTTTTCTAGCCAATACATATCTAATTACATCGACACAATATGAATAAATGTTCATTGCCGTCTGGTTAAGAATTCATTAAAAATTAATTCAGTGATATTTGGTTGTTTTATAACCTTGTAGAATTAATTAAATATTTTTTTTTTTAGAATGGTATACTGAAATAAATCACGAATATTCAGCCATATTCACACTCCTTGAATGTAAATTGTATCTGTATTGTAGTTTAAAATGATCATACAAAATTATATCCAGCATAATAACTAGTGGGTAAACGTAGAAAAGAAGCAAGTTAATTTACAGTCAAATCATTGGTCAATAAACAGTATCACAGTTGTTAAATACAAGGTCACATTCGTAAGTTTGTTAGGCCTAACGCTCATTTTGTTCGTCAAAAATCCGGTTAAATTACGCTTCTGTTCGTGAATAAAGTATATAATATGTGAATAGAAGTATATCACGGCACTGTTTACCTACGGTTGTAATAACTGTATGCGGATGGTTCAAATAGAAACGATTTTATGGTCCAAGAACGAGAAATCCACGAGGAAGATGCACGGCAGACACATGGACATGTAATTGACATTGCGTAATTGACGGTAATCGACAGAAAATCACAGCGCCATCTACTGGCAGAGTAGCAATATATGTATGTATAATAAGTGCATTCAAATGAAGGAAGTTCATACAATTTCATAAATATAATCAATGATATTAATTGTTTATTTTTCTGTTCATTAGATATCTGGACATAAAAAACGAACATTTAAAATAAAATAAACTAGAATAAAACAATTAAAATGAAATAAATAGAATAAAACAAATAAAATAAAAATAAAATAAAATAAAAATATAATAAAAATATAATAGGATAAAACAATTAAAATTAAATTAAATTAAAATAGAATAAAATAAAATAATTAAATTAAAATAGAATAAAATAAAATAATTAAAATAAGATAAAATAATATAATTAAAATAAGATAAAATAATATAATTAAAATAAGATAAAATAATATAAAATAAAATAAAACAATTAAAATAAAATAAAATAGTACAAATAACAATTAAAATTAAACAATTGCGTCCATGTCAGCAAAAATATGTAGGTACTAGTCCCTATAGCTTCTAAAAACATTTTGATACTCTGAAATTAAATTTTCACAGTTTTTTTAATTGCACATATAATTTTCACAGACAAAAACAAAAAACGAATTACATGCAATGTTTTAATATAATAGTGTTTTAAATGTAATTGAATGGAAGTACATGGAGTATTGTTATGTAGTACTATGTGTTCAATGATTAAAAGTTGTGCAATGGTTACAAATAACTGAAATTAAATTATAGAGGCACTGAACCAGAGTGGTAACAAACAACATCCCTTTTCAGTAAATCTCTTAATTAACACATGCACAATGTATCCAATAACAAAATTACAGCATAATTAAGCATGGTTCAAAGTTATCAAGTCCCTGGTTTGTGTCACTACTTAAGTCACAGACGAGTAATTCATAAGCCCTGTGAGAACAGGCAGCTCACCAAATGCAAAGCAGTAAATTTGCACTTGCATGTCATTAATTTTGTGTTTCATGTGCTTTTTTACTTCGCATTTGTTGGCAGACATTTGTGGTAAACAATGAACAATCAATTGACTTCCCAATATTAATCTTATATGCTCCTACAATTCCATAACATAAATCAAATCGTAAGTTCCAAATCATTAAACAAATATCTAAATAAAAAATAAACAAAAATAAAAATAATAAAGTTATTGATACATGAATTATATTAACCATATTTTCACCCAGAAAAGATTGTACATATAATATTTGTAAACTAAGCACATATTATAGTGCGAAAAAAAAAATATCCAAATGTTTCTCAGAGTGTACTATAGCTGTACACTGATTAAAAATACGATTTGATTGGTATGTTAACAGAAGCTGACAGATTGAGGATACAGTGAAGCTTGCCTTATGGACCACTTGTATTAAAGGACCACCTGCCTGTTAGGACCTATTTTGCCCGGTCCCGTGGACCTCCATAGAATTTAACACCGGTGAGAGGACCACATGCGACCAAGGATCATGATTTTTGAGGCAACAATTGATAACCTGTCAAATGGGGTACTTTCTTGAAAAGTTAGACCAAAGTTCCTGAAGTTTATGTAATGTTTGGGGAAATGTGGCATAGGTATAACCCCTCACATACACCCATCAAGTAAATGCAGAGAGAAGGTTCATCATATATTTTAGTATACACCTAATAATAAAATAACATGTAAGGCTGTTCTGTAAATTACGTATAGGTTTTATATTTCGTGTAATATCTTCGTTAAGGGACCACCTGTGAGTTTGTACCACTTTCCCTGGTCCCACCAGTCACTGCACCAGTGGTCCTTTTAAGCAAGTTTACTGTCCTTTCAAAGAAAGATTGAGCTAGGACTGTGCCAATTTCATGTTTTGAGGGGGTGCATGGTTGCAGGCGTGCAGGCTATGACGTGCTAAGTCTTCGAGTGAATTCGTACGTACCGCTATGTTCTGAAGATGACTACATAAAGTCGAAACTAGTAAAATAACATGAAATATTACGAGCAGGGTTTCCTTATATTATTGTAAAGTGATAAAAGTCTGCAATATCCTACGTCTGTCCCATCAATATCACTTTAGCCAGGTTTTACTGTATATCCAATTAATAATTATAGCGAACGATATGATTAAGTTTTATATTCATGCTGTGATTGCCCCAGTGACCCAGTGGGGTTGAGAAAGGAGTGTAACAGTAAGAAGTAGATGTCAGAAGTTTGCCATGGACTTGTGAAATAACGAGCGCAATAATGACCACATGAGACAACATGCTGGCACGCACGTCTCTCAATTAGAGCAGTGGCAAGATTTCGATGGTGGCGTCTGTAACGATAAAATGGCTGACTTATCGACTTTACGAGCCTTGTCCTTCTTCACATTCTGCCACATAATACCGCCTTCGTTTACACTTTCTTGCCAGACGTTCCGCCCATTCCGCAAACGCCTGCATTTCGATCCAGATTGGCGCACTTAAAGCTCTCGTCTAAACGCCCCACCAGTGTTGCAGTGGTGTATATCACTGCAACAAAGCCATCTAACACCCATGCATCAACATTTCCTGCAAATATTTGTAAGGTTCCACTCGTTGGAATGCTTCCATTGGGAGTGACTACGTGAAAAATCAGTTGAAGGAACGGCTACTCTTCAATATATGCAAGTTGTTGGCTCGCTCGTCACCCACGCTACTTGCTAGCTTACTGTTCTGTTCCTAATGCTAACGGGTCCTATACACCCTATGGTGTCTTAACCCAGGGGCCCTCCATCACCAACTGTTAGAAGTGCTATGGCTTCACTGCTAGATGATACTATCTTGCTATTTTTTGCTACTCATCATGTAACACAATGGTCAGTCACAAAGCTTTCATCTCCAGAGGTTGACCAGTAACAACAAACATGGTAGTAAATATAATATGAAACCCCAATATCTACATTATCTGTTTTATTCGTAAAAAGAAACAGACAAACTAATGCTGTCTCATTAAGAGTAAAGCACATTGTCAAGGGAATTGCTGCAAATGTCCGTAAACTGAACACATCTGAAATGTTGCAACCAAATCTTATTGTTTGTTACAATGAACTTGATGCCCCCTCTTCAAGATCATTTGAATTGCAGATTAGTCAGAATTAAAGGAGTGGATGAAGTTTGAATTTATAAAGGGCAGTGAGTTTTATCTCACAGTCATTTATACGCAAAAAGATCTTGAATAAGTCTGCTGCTGATCGTAATTTGAAAAATATAGAATACCATAATGACTTGAATTCATATCAGAATATGTAAAAAGAAGGTGATAGTACAATTAAAATCCTTGTACAATTAACATTTTTCAACTTCTGTCAACTTTCGCATGTCATTTAAGTATACTGTGCATCCCAACAAAGATGACGATGAAGGTCGTGAAATGTCAGATATGGACTGGGTCCACAACTAACAGGGGTGAACAGTGAGTCACCCACCCATCACCGGCCGCTGCTTGACAGGTGCAATAAACCTTGTCCCCCGTTAGTTGTGGACCCAGTCCATTTGTGACATTTCTCGACCTTCATTGTCATCTTTGTTGGGATGCACAGTAGGATTTGATGATCTTTTTACAGTATTGGCTATTTTTAAAGCTAGCTGCAAGATTTTTAAAGTGAATATCTATTGATCCATTTATTAAATTCGGATCCTTATTAGCGTTATTTGCAATGAGCATTTATGCAAAAGGAAAATTAGGCAGGGGGAAAATTTGGTTCAGAATGACATGGTCGAGTATTAATTATATGGATGATAGACAGACGACAATAAGAGGGGTGCACAATGAAATGCATACGAGATGGTGGATGAAGATGAAGATAAAATGGCGCTGAAACTCTCACAATTTCCCCAACTTAACTAAGAAAAGGTCCAAAGTAGTATTCACGTAACGACTAGCGTTTACGGCCAGCTTAATTAGAGGGGTTTGTCAGATGTCATCACTACATAGTCCATTTAACGCGCTAAACAAAAGCTACTTCAACGTCATTACTCGCTAAGATGGTGGTTGACTTGGTCTGAAGAAAGGGCGAAAACAGTATATATATATTACAGACCAATTTTGCTGTAATTTGAGTGAACAATTGCTGGCTTCACTATAAGGCTGTAGCAATTTGCGTAATGCTCGTTAATTTTTCTTCTGAAAAATATGCTATTTACGTCTAAAATGGAGAGCACATTAAATGCGGTACAAGTACCCTATACGGTGCTGTTACCTTGCCTTATTTCACTTCATGTGACAACGCAACTCAATGCTGTAAAATGTAACTTGCACAGAATTGGAACATCAAAACTCTATAACTTAGACTTTAATAGTAACTTTAGCTTAAACAAACTGCACTGGCCATTTGTTACTTCATTGAGTACTACTGTAAAAAGTATTCTTACTATTGGAGCGTTCAGATGAAACGTAGAAACATTTTTTTTATTTGGAGCAATTAAAACATACATGTTTTAAATCCTCCAAATAAAAAAATGTTTCTATACGTTTCATTCGAACAAAGTATTAGATGCATGTTGTACGTACGTACTGAAAGCATTGCTGAAAGTAATGAACAGGTACAAATGTAAAGATTTCTATCACAAGTACCTACACATTTTTCAAAGCAAAATATTACATATACAGTGCACATTATTATGCTGCATATATCCATACTTAAACCGCTGGCCACGTGATGCAATTATTAAACCAGAAATAAATATTCTGGTAACTTTTTAATTAACAACAAGGGGGATTTGCATTTTGCAACTTATTAATACACTTTGAGCTAGCCACAAACGAGCATATATTCGGAAAATTAAGTCTGTAAATGAAGAGAAGCTCGCAGCATGGACACGTGTCGCTTATTGGCTGTCATGAATATTTTGTCATGGAAATGGAAACAGGCAGGTTAACGAAGACAGAGGATTAGAGGAAGAAAAATGTATGTTGATACATAATAATGCGTCTCATTTCATTCTGTCGTTAGTGGTACCCAATAAATGAAGCTCATATGCGGCTTGTCAACGAGAGTATAAGTGTACCAATGCGCAGATGAATGATACGTACAGTATATCGATCGATCGGGATTATTTTTACGCAAAAATGTACTACAGCCATGCAGTCGAACTTCATTTCGCTAATCACTTTTGAAATACTATCACTAATACGGGATGTAAGTTAAACATTTTAACAATTACAGCAAATGAGACTTGACATATTTGACATAGCGAATATTGTGAACACGTGCATACAGGATGGAATTAAACAACCATTATAAAACAGGTCTTGAAATAGGTAAATCCTGACTAAGTGAATGTTACAATGAGAATATAATATTCTACATGGCCTTCAGCATCATCTTCAAGATTATTACTGTGGTTTCAACGAAAGATTGAGCCAGGAGGGTGGAGTCATGTCTGGGCCGACCCATTTCAAAGGGGTGCATGGTTGACATTACTGTAAGTGCCATGAAAGATTGTGCCGGAAATGAGAAGAGTCGACTCGTTTTAGGGGTCGGGGTTTGATGCACCTGCGTTCAGGCAGGCAGCGTCACATTACCAGTATTGCCAGTATCAAACCCGGTCCCCTAAAATGAGTCGACTCTTCTCATTTCCGGCACAATCTTTCATGGCACTTACAGTACCAGTCGTCATCACCTGCACACTGTAACCGTGCATCCCTTTGAAATGGGTCGGCCCAGACATGACTCCACCCTCCTGGCTCAATCTTTCATTGAAACCACAGTAGGTACATTTTAATTTCAGTAGTGAAAAATATAGAGAATTATTAGTTCCAATTTGGGGCAAATATTGTAGCTAGTATCACTTTACTAGTTTATTAATACCATATTGATTCAGATTTAAAGAAGCCAAATTTTACTAATGCAATAATCTTACATTACCTTGGTATACAGGGTGGACGGAAAGTCTAAATGCAAGCAATCACTTCCAAACCATTGTACATAACAAAAATTTGAATAGGGGGACAAATAGGAAATAAAGGGTTCCAGGCACAATGTATAATTAAAATGATATCTTTTCAATTAATTCCTATCCGTGATTGCCCACTTCTTCCAACCTTTCACTGGGATCAGCTTTAGTCTTGGCTTTAGTAAGATTTCATTCGTATGAAGTACACATTTAAAGCCAAGTTGCGCTCTCAACAAAGTATGATGTTATTCCCCAAAATTACCTTCAAACTTCATTTACTTCTGCCTCATATACCATTCCTGCCAATATATATCCATCATTTTGAGAATCTAGCCTTGTATATGAGATTTCGATTCATTCACTTGACGATAAATTACTAAAATTACGAACGTGCGTCACGCAGAGCTGACAAGTTTAGCCTTGCCTTTCTGCATTGGTGCGTAATTTAAGCAAAATTTGCATAGAAATTGCGGCGTGACGCTGTACGAGCCTCAGGCCCAAAAGATCTATTGTCATCAACACTGCTCGAGGTTAAGTTAATACAGATTAGAGGAAAAGGGAATGGAAAGGGAAAAAAAGAAAAGAAAGGACTATACCACTCGCATGCACCTAAAGTTGACAGCAATGGCTGCCGTCGTCAAAATGATGGAATGAAGCTAGAATTCTCATCGACCAAATTTGTACCTAGCCGAGAAATGAACGACTAGACGTTGGTGTAGAGCGTTTGGGGAATTTGGTTGCATCGTGATGTGAATGAAACTTGTCTGAGGTATTATGGAAGGTTGGAGGGGGGTTATATTGCGACGACAGCCCTGTGCTCTTATAAGAGTTTGTGATTGGCACTGGCAACGAAAAAGAGCTTGAAACGCATGCATTGCTCGGAGGTCAGCAACCATGTCCTGCTGATTGCCACTAAGCCAAGCAGCCATCAAACATGGAAGCCGGATCAAAAAGACACAGGGCAATGGTTAATGGCAACAGCGCCTATATACCGAAAAAATCATGTCTAATCCCAACAAACCTTATGGTATATATAGCCTAGCTACTGGACTTCCCTTACTTATTTCGTATATGAAAGTTGGCTCCACTGTGAGTTTGTTCTAGATTAAAGGAGAACTGGCACGGTCATACCTTAGGTAACGGATTTCAAAAATACTTGGCACTGGTCAACAGGTATACTACCTGAAGTTATATAAAAAATTTGAGCCGGATTAGTTGAATGATTGCAGAGATATAGCCATTAGTCGACTCCTATACCTTAACACAGCGGTTCCACAGAATTTCCACGCTTGTCAATCACCCTTGCAAATCCCTATGGGAGGTGTGGCAGGACGTGTTTCATTCCGCCAAACTTTTATCGCCAATAACTTTTTTTTTACTAATTTTCATGGAGACTTTAAAACCGTGTCAGTTCTCCTTTAACTATACACTAGCCTGCATAACTGGACTCTTGGAGTATAATGTTCATCCAAGTCTAACAGCAAACCCGATTGCAGCAACCTGATTGGTTGGGGACTGTTTACGCCAAAACAAACGCGCTGCCTACAAATAGTCCCGTTACAGCCAATCAGAGGATGAGAAAAATGGGCTTCTTCTAGCGATTGAAGCGACGACAATGGCATGCAGCTACTTTTAACAATGCCCCTCCATCCGCCCATTTATACATTCGTGTAATGTGACCTAGGCAATCAGATTGCTGCAAACAGCTTTGCTGTTAGACTGGGACCTACTTTAGTAAGGTGCAACGCAAAGTAGTACCAATGCAAACATAATTATACGTGTTGGAAAATGGGTGACAAGAAAGCGTACCCAACTGTTTTGCATTTTACTACTACGAAGGAAGGACCTTCCATCTATTTGTCCACATGTAAAATTATATGAACAGTAATGATGCAAACATAATGGTGATTGGAAAAGATCATAACTTTCCTGCAGCAGGAATGAATTAAATGTGCTCTTTCACTTTGTAATTGGAAATTTGTCTACAGAGCGGTTTAAAAGTTAGAGACGAGATGACCATGAAGGTAAAAAATGCGGGTGCAGTTAGAAAGCACAAAACCCATTTCATATTTGCTAACGTTAACAGAATTCCAATATCTGGGAAATTTGTGCATTAGGAATACGAGGGAATAGGGATTGGTATTCACCATGTATATAATCCCCTATTTGAATGCATACGGATATTGAAATTGCACATGGAAGTTCTATACATACTCTGCAGATTATTAAATACAAGAGCACTCCAGAACAGTTGCATTACAGAAACAGATAATGGTGAAAAATAAACTTACTTTCATTGTAATATAGGTATACAGCTGATAAATTCTCAAAAATATTATTTCTCCCATATTTTGACAATAAACAAGCTGTATTAAATTATATATGGTTCTCCATGTTTACTGGGTTGTTATTGCTCGTAAATCTTTTATGACATCATTGTCGAATACCTCTCCTATATATTCATATCTCAAACTGTCCCTACATGTACAACACATATCCTCATGACATGCAACATACAAATGCATATACTTATTTCTCAATATACTTATTCAATAACCATGCCCTCATATTATTTTCCTATGTATGAATCAGTGACTTTCCTAGGATTGATATACACTTAGCTATTCCCCAAGGCGAATATAAGAGGCTTTCAAATGCAACAACTGTTACTCACTTTGGTGTAATCGCATAAATGTCATACCAGATAATTATTCAATCATTGATTATATAGTCATAAACCGAGAATACATATTTTTTATTAAAATCTACTAAATAATTACGGAATATAACCACAAGTCAAACCCTAATATTGATTTGGCTGCTTGCAAACAATTGAGAAAGAGCAATATTTAAATCTATATAACCAACAATGTTTTCATTGCCCAATACTATTCAAGTACTTTATTAATACAGACTTCTGTGATCAGCTCATTTGCATTTGCATTTGCTCAGGAATGTTTAATAACTTGCTATGAATTACTTTTAAATGTCAAATTGCGTAAATTGGAAATGGGAAAGTATATAGGCAAATATGCATGATCAAACAGTTCAAGCAAACGTAGCAACAATGTCAATACTATCTAATTTCATTAATTTGCCTGCAGCCAGATTTTCTGGACAATGCACAATGTTTGTGGAAAGCAGATTAAATCAAACTGGTACATAACAATTACATAGACACAGCAACAGAAATAATTAACAAGCACAATATTGACTTGCCATGTTTAGTAGACCTATTCCAAGCTTTAAACACACCGAAGTACACGATGAACAATTTGTGGCTAACTACACAAAGGACCTACACACGTTTGCTGCAAGAAAATAGTTCCAATATGATTGGCAAACAAAAGTTAACAGTCTGATCATTGCTATTGGTTGGATGGTCTTATGCCCCGCCTATTTCAAGTTATTTCTGTAACATCAGGTTGAGTCAGCCAGTGATTTCCTTATACAAGACCAAAGTGCAACTGTATACAAAGCACACTACAAACAATTTCAATTTTATAGGAAATATTTTTTGCAACAGTTCATTTCAAAAAATAGCAATTTAAATATTGTATCCTGAGTAACAACTTGCATTTGTGGATAAAAGAAGGGTTCATCTTCGCCAAAAACATGCTTAGGCCATAATAACATGCCATCATGAGGGCTAGAAACATGAAAAGTTGTATCCAAGTAATGGTTTGGACACAACTCAAATGTGGCTTTCGTGGCGATTCGCACATGCGTAGCATCTTTCCGGAAAAATCCCCTATTCGCCTTTAAAATAACAACATATTTAGCATTTGTATGTGATAAACACCTACATGCCATGCAAAAATTATGATATTAAAAAAAACACTATGGGTAGGGCCCAAATCCAATTTAAATATTGCGGCGCGAAATTCATCAAAATGGCAACTACGTTCGTAACCGTGATAGACAATAGACAGGAGCGTTATTTATCAAGAGAATAATGAAATTGCAAACAGTCATGACGATGTATGGAAGCAAACCATCTCGATAATATACAGAGGGTTTAGATATATGCATTATATTGTGGCACGTGATGCTCTTTTTTTGTGTGTGGATGCTGGAAAATCTTTAAGTTTATTCGTCGAGCACTTTTTCATGTCCACGCAACTGTTTTTTTGGTCGACTTCTTTCACCATTTGTCTCGAGGGAAATCGTGCGTTCAAATTTCTGCACAACACTGTGCCATGAACTAAACTGAAGCGTGCTGTTTACCCCTAACTCTAAAAACTTGGCGGTTTCATTAAAACGTAGCACGCATAGCAAAACCTGCGCATCAAATGAGTACTTGCGGGAGGCGCAGCCAGCCAAGTGGAAATATACCAACAGCCACGTGTATTCAGGCAATTATGCATATACGAAGACATAGTTATTATCTAGCCAAGTATGGAAGTCATTGCATGGTGCAACGGATTACGTGATGCGAAACCTTAAAGAATTGGAAATTAAGGGGGTGTGGCATGAAGGACTCAATATACTGTTACCAGGACTAGGCACTTCCAGCCAAATCAAAGTGGAAGGCAGTAAGGTACGTGACTGGATGACTGCCAGTCAGTGGTTAACCCATCACGCACTGGCATAAACATCATTATACCCCATGTAAAATGTTGCACCACGCGAATCAGGACTTTTCAATTGGTTACATCGATATACATATTTCAACTATACTAAGACCGTTACAGTGTTTTACACCAAAGAAGACACTCCAATTCTCCTAGCCTCCCCCTAATTAGGCGAGCCAACTGGAAAGGTCAGGGGTGCTCAGTGCAGTGGCAATTGCTTGCACCTGTGTGTCTGCAAGTTCTTGGAAACGCGCTGCAATGATCACCCCTGTCTTTTCCAGTTGGCTCGCCTAATTAGGGGGAGGCTAGGAGGATTGGAGTGCCATCTTTGGTGTAAAGGACTGTAGAAGTAAAGGGAAACGTGAACAGTGACTAAGGATATCGCGGTCTGTCACCAGGCTTCAGTTTTACGTTCTGAAGTGTCAATGAGACAAGTGAGCACACTGGTCGAATAAGGACAATGGACCTAATGACCAGAGCAGATAAATTTACTAATTTGGCTCAATACCCCATCAGCACATACATCAGCCCTCTTGTTGGAGTGCAACACTACTCTGGGAGAGTGGTTGATTTAGTGGAACCGGTTACCAAGCGAGGTGGTGGAAGCGGGTATATCGTTAAGGATTTTAAGAACTACATATACGAGTTTATCAATATTATGGGATGGTTGTAGTTCTTACACTACTCCCGCAGATATTTGTTGAGCCCTGGCCTGGACAAAGGACCTATTAAGCCATTGTTTGATAATTGGTTTCCACCCTTTACTCTTCACTGTCCTTTCAAAGAAATATTGAGCTAGGACAGTGCCAATTTCATGTTTGAAATGCTATGACGCGCAATGACAAAGTTCTGCTAGTGTTGCAGCAAACTGCAACCTTGCACCCCTCTAAACATGAAATTGGCACTGTCCTAGCTCAATCTTTCTTTGAAAGGACAGTAGGTGCCAAAAGCCTGTTTTTGTCCTAAGTATTGCAAAGCAACATTCAATGGCACAGTGATGTCATATTGAATGCTGCTGCTGCTGCAGTGCAGGTGGAGCACAAAACCCTGACCCCTATTTTGCCATGGATCCAGTCCATTCGTTTGAACTTTCACTACCTTCTCTCATGGGAAAAACAGTATACATATGTACATATATAAACTTGATCCCCACTTCAAACGGACTATAGTAATCGAATGCCCTTGCAATGTCATTTCTCTCTTTAATCCTGCGTCATTGAGAATTAAAATATGCATTAGTAATCAATGCGCATGTACAATATATTTAAAAATGTAATATATAACTTAATAACAATAATAATTGTGTACAATTTACATACTGCATTTCGCATTGCAATTACTCTGGTACTTTGCCAGAGTTAATATACAGTATGAATAGGTACTAATGCACAAGTGTTGTAATCTATAACTGCACAATTTACAAGCATGCACATTTCTGAACCAGTTATTATTGAATAAATAAATATATATGCAAACTCCTTTGTATACGAATGTGCAACAATCTATATCAAATAAGCATACAAAATACTTTCAAAGTGAAGCACTGGAAATTTCAATTGTCTGAGCAGACAACAATCTGTCTTGTGTTGAAGGAAAGAAACAAGCAATTCGCATTTAAATTGAAATTCGGATCCTTCAGCTTAAAAATACCTTAGACTACAATGAATGCTCTCTGCACTGCGTCAATAATGTCTGTGAACTTCCTTCGCAAAAAAGAGTGCATTTCAAAATATATATATATGTTTTAGAAGACTTTGTATTGTATATTCAGCTGCTCATTGAAATTCAACATTTATCATATTTATTATTCAATGAAAATATGTAGTAGTATATGGTGCAAGTCTGGTATTTATTTCAATAACTTTAGGCTTGATGTAAAGGAGAAGGTAAATGATAACACAAGGTTAAATTGCTTTGATATTGCTCATTGTGATAAATGGATAGTGCAAATTAAAAATACGCAAGCAACATTATTCTGAGCAAGTTCGAGTTAGACAGGTTTTACTGCATATGCATTATCGAAATGTCACTAAGGCAACAGAATCTTGGTTGGGCACTACTATAGCTGCCAACAAAATTCCCTCCCTTATTATTTATAGCTTTTGTTTTAAATTCTAGAAGCATTTAGCAGATTCATATATATGTATAATATCAGCAGGAATGTATTTTCTTAACAAGATCTCTCCGGTTATATATGAGAAAAAGCATTAAGCAAGAATTTACTTTGGCTCTAAATTTCGATGCTGCGAGGTGCATAATTCTGTCTGGCATGCATTCATAAAGATGGCAGTCACGAAGTGTAATAAAGCCAGCCCTGAAAAGTATGTGTGTGACATGAACGAGTCAAGAAGAAAGCCCTGCTGCATTATTCGCACACACTCTTTCATCAAAGTTGACAAGTCATGCGCAACGTAAACAATTAAGATGCGCCGAGAAAATTATGAGCTGTATCTATTGTGGACGTCAACAAATTGAACTAATGCTATTAATACATGTCCAATAGTTGAATGTAAACTCATAATCATAGTTTACAGACTGTTTGCACATTAGAACGCGTATGTTAATGCACGCGACGAAGAATAGTCCCTTTTCTGGAATATTTGCCAGAAAGGTTCCAGAATGGCTCTTGCATGGAACAAGGAGCGTAGAGATACATTTCCCAGTAACAAGGCCCCCCCCCTTATCCCTTAACATCTGCCAACTATGACTGATTTTGACTATGTAGTTGAATGTCCATCAAGCTTTAACGCTGTACTTATTGGACAAAATGGAATTTCTGCTCTTCCTGTCTGCCAACCTGCAATGGTACAGAAGACCTCTTCTTCTGAACCCTTCTTCTTCCTCCTCCACTTCCTCCTCCTCATCCTCCTCCACATCCTCATTCTCCCCCTCCTCTTCTTCCTCTTCCTCTTCTACCTCAATCATCATCATCATTCTTACGGTTATTACACCGCCGCGGTTTTATCATGCCCATGTCTTCAGAACAGCCTCTAGGCTGCATACGAGTATATAGGACGTTGGTGAAATAGTAGTAGACCTCATATTTTTTTTCTTCCCGCTTTGAATCTGGAAAAGGCGAGTGCTGGCACAGGCAGGAAGAAGCAACCATCAGTCTTTTAGGACATTTGCGACGTGTTCAGGATGAAGCGCCAAAGCAGCTGCATCTTTTGTGCAAATCTAAAAGCTCTAGGGACCTGCAAGTACATGCCAGAAGGAAGTCGTTACGTGACGAGTAGCTTCAGATATTACTCCAGGGATTTATATAAATGACCAACAACAATATCCTCTTCCGATTTTGAGCTCATTGATTTCCCCCTCCAGTTTACCAGATCGGGCTTAACTTATTGGACATGTTTTTCACTCGTCCAGCATTCCTTTTAAAGTGTCTTAGTGATTTGAGCAAACAGTCTCACAAACGGTGATGTATCTCGAGAAATAAAAGAGGGAATAGCGGCAACAAAAATTTTCTGAATTGGACTGCGCAGTTGCAGCCATGTCATTGCTTCCCTGCATGGCATCCAGTTGGCTCGTTGCGTTGTAACAGCTAGTTAGCGAGCTTTGTTACCTTCTAAATAAAAACGCGAATTGCCTCATAATATGAAATGTCCTCTATCAGACCGATTTGATGATCCTCTACAACTTTCAAATTGAGACTTTGACGCTAACTGCAACGGTTTAAAAGATTAAATTTAAACGACCTTGAAGATGAAGTCCAAGGTCATGTGCAATATGAAATTATGAATCCTCGCATATTACTTGCTATTCACTCGTGAATATTGGACAATGATAACATTCACCGTTTCAAATATAATCCAGTTGAAGTTCGGATTAACCACATGTTAACGGCATTTTTGATTGAAATATGTCATCTCTTTTTATGAGAAGAAGAAAAAATGTAATTTTGTTGCTTCAAATAAGATCTAACAATAACATCAAAGACATGGCATTCCATACTTTTTTCAAAACCTTTTCGTACTACTACTACCACCACCACCACCATAGTAACCATTTTCAGAGAATCAGACTTGTCGCAATAATACTACAATTCTTTATTATCTGGTGTTTAATTATATTATTGCGGTATTTCATTTTGAAGCTAGCTAGCCAAATATAAAACTCCCAAGAAAACAACCACTAGACATATCTGAAGTAGAATATTTTTTCTCGTTAGAAGGAAACAACAAAAGCAGGCTTCTTTTCCGCATTTTGCTTTTCGCTTCAACTCCACAGCATGGCACCCTAAATGTCCTCTAAAGGTTTTTTCCCTTTACTAAACAGCTGCATTTGCTTATAACTCAATGCGCAAAATCTGAATATTTTCCGAGCTACTACCGAGGTTGCCTGTAAAATGATTCACTGGAGAATATTAAATCGCTGCTCACGCTGCAGCATAGACCTCCATTTACTTTCTACGTAAATATAAATGTGCATAGACATTTTACCTGAATTATGGAAGAATTTGTGTAATGTTATTCTACATGCTCCAATGTCTACCTGTATTCCCTATTACTGCATATAAATATAATAACAGATTGTTATATTTGTTAAATAAGTTACTGATGTCTTAAAATGCATCTATGGATATATTGCTTTTTTAATTTCTATTATACCGTAAAACCTTTATTTGAAGCTCATGCACTTCTATTGTTCAATCCCCTGGATACGAAGTAACATGTCACTAAAATTTACCGTTTTCCAACGACCAGCCCACATTCCAAGTTGGTTAGCAAGCAACTGGACTTAAAGAAATGTTTCATTCAGTATTTAAGTAAAATTCACCCACTCAGGAAAATAAACACAATGTTTGATAAATTTTAGCTTCTATTAAGGGTGAGCTTCAATTAAAGGTGCGCTTCAAATACAGGTTTAACGGTATATGAAATAAAATGAAATGAATTGCAAGGTAACAATAACAAATTTTTCTGGATATATAAGCATCTAGTATGTTATTTAAGATTTTCTGGCTGATTTGGTCTCTTGACTCGCGAGTAAGGTACAAACGTTACATTTTATTCCCATGCTTCATATCACCATAAAATCCTACCCAACATTCGCTTCCATCTTAAAGTAACTGGGCAGAATCGTAAAATCTAATGGCTCCATGAATCGGCATGTAGGATTTGAAAAGGGAGTGCCTTGAATATTTTAATGATTACTTCAGATGAAATGTTTGTGCTTTTTTTAAATCAGAATCATTGATATACTGAATCAGGTATATAATCCCCCTAAAGACTGCTTGTTGGCTTAATTTGCATTGCAAATAGAACAACTCGTATTGACTCTACATTGTAGTTAATATTTAATAGCAGTATAAATAAATTTCTAACTGCATGGTAAAGAAGAGACTGCAATTCTAAAATCCCTCAGGTGCTTCAAAAACCAAGCAGAATGTTTATTTATGTACATTTTTATTCTGAATCCACTTTAAAAGCCTGAATGTCAAGTTGGTAATGAAGTGCCTACATGTAGCTACACATACAGTACGTATACAAACAAGATACAGTGGAATCTCTGCATAAGAGCATTCCCTTATAAAGTACAGTTTTTATCCCCATTGATGTTTCCCATTTATAATAGCACACACATTTAGAACAACTGTTGTTATGGAGGTCAAAGAGTTGTAAACGACTGATTAGTAAGTTTATTAGAATTTGCAATTTGCAAGACTTCAAAAGTCGCAATTTTTTCAAAGTTTACTAATGTAATGAAAGTCGATGTACTTGATATATTCATCTATGTATATTAATGGATGACGTTGCCAATTCATCTGCATATCTTAATTATGCCTGAGGATACGACTCAAACCACTTAACATTGCACCACAAAATTGTAGGGAACTTCAGACCAATTAATAAAAATGTCTCAAAATTGCCAAATTCATAATTAGAACATGGGTAATGAGGAGCATCCCCTACAGAAATTGTGTTCTCTTGCAGTTCTGCACCAGTGCTGCAACAGGTCTGCACGTGAAACAATGGCATACATGAGAATGGCTGCTGCAAGTCTGCAATAGGCTATGCCTGCTGCATACTTTTAGTACATGACAAACTGCAGGAAGTCTACAAAGAATGCGCAGCTAATGTGCAGCTTATGTGGTAATAGCCGCAGAATACATTCCTACAGGCTTGCCAAAGACTTGCTACAGACATGCTGCAGACTTAATGCAAATTGCCACATACTTTAAAGTATGCAGCAAGCATATTGCAGGCTTGCAGCAGACATGTCACAGGTGTGTAATTGTTTCATGTGCAGACTTGTGCGCAGCACTGGCGCAGCACTGCGAGAGAAGAAAATTTCTGTAGGGGGTGTACGTATAATCAAAAATCTTATTTGTGGACTATCATTTTAAGATATGTTTTTGGCTTGTTCCATTGCACAGTTTTCTTTGTATTGCAATGCAGGTTCATGCCCTTGTTGGAGGCACAATTTCTTCCTCGCCCTATCAATCCATTTTTCTTTTCACGAAATCCATTCTCTTTAACCTGAACATGTTCTACTTCTGTATCTTACAAATGGGGTTCGAAAAAAACAATCTTCTTCGCTCCACAACATTCCATAGTTTCGCTTCTTGCCCCCTTTTCTTTTCATACATCAGTAGTATACTACAAGCTTTCCATCTTTCGCTCGCGGCATAAACTCTTCGGGACAAATCTCCTATAGACACGAGTAAGAATTGAGGGAGGGGCAATTGCAGTAGGCAATAAAGACCCGTTCAGTATCATTTTTCATGGTGGGATATGCCAGCAATTTTTACTGATACGTAGTAGTTCCTCAACATACGTATTTCCAGTTCGGAGTCTCACGCAATCTTGTCGCTGCAGCGTTTTCCCCCCAAAACTTATACTGTCGTTTCTCTCACCGAGAATGACTATCGCTATATCTTCAAGCTATCAACCACACTGTAAGACAAGAAAAAAGAATTGGATATATGGACAAGCAATTTTCGTAAATGTACTTCATCAGCGAGGAGCTCCGAAACAGAAATAACGCGGCAACAACATTGATTGGTATACGAGTAAAGATTATTGGCTGCCATTAAACTAAAGTGGGCACTGATTATTGTAATCACACTGGAACTTGAGGGATTTGATAGCAATAATTTAGTGCTGTAACATAAATAGATGGATGATATTACAATATTGGAATGCGAGGTTCAGCAGAACCGCGTAAAAAGAGGCAATCCACAGCTCACATGGTAACAAACCACTTGTTTTATAACAAGTCTTAATCGTAGCCATTATCAAGGAATAATTCGCAGCGAATGCTCAGGAATTAACATAATATCAAGGACTGGAATAAAATAAACGAATAGTGTTGGTTTGATTATTTGTTAGCAGTAACTTTGAGCCCCATTTTAACCCAACTTCTGCACATCCTAGAGAGCTGAAATTTGGTATACAGATCAGTCTCGTGGTAAATTTTATCTACCAAAAGTTTTTGTGTAGGTAAGGACTTAGAATAGTGAGTATTTCACTCGCAAATATCGAAGCGGGGGTAGCTTCATGGGTTGTTTTCATTGCACAGCCCATGCGAAATTCAAGTGATATCACAGCAGTGACTGTGCTTGTGGCAACGGACTTTTATCATATCTTAAACTATGATTAAATAATAGTCAAACCTCGTTAATTAGACACCTGGATAATTCGTCACACCTATAATTCGTCAAAATTTAATGTCCCGTCTTCATAGACTTACATGTTAAAATACTTCGCTTAAATCATCACTCCGCATAATTCGTTTGAATTTTTAGTCCCACCGGTGACGAATTAACGAGGTTTGACTGTATTTCAGATCCACTCGAGATTTTTCATTCGAGTGAAATATTCTCCTCATGTACATTTGGATTCCACCAGGTTTTACTCCAGTAAGCAAAACACTTCATTCCTCAATCATGGATAATCGGATCAAGACAAGGAGTCATGTGGTACATCAGGGTTTTAAAATAGGAGCCCCTTGGGTCATCATAATTGATGTCGTGGCAGCTGCCATGTTCAGCACCTGAAATCATGTGACTTCAGGTTAATGCCCCTACCCTAGCAAAGGTGATGTGATATAAATTACCAGACTGTTCTTCAATGCGTTTCGTCACGCTATTTTATCTTCATCCCATTGCTACTGAATACATATTTTTTGCATGGAGTCAATACTTTTAATACTATGTCCCACCCCAAGAATGCAGTGCTCCTTCACAGTGATAATCATCCACCTAAGGAAAAAGTTACCATGTTTTATGACCTCCAATGTGCTATATAGTTATAGCCCATCCCCTGTTTCACACCACTCTACTGCAATATTAGAGTGGTACCTTGAGAAGGGGGAAAGTTATCCTTACGGTTTCCAACCATTACAAACTTCAAGAAAACATTATGGTATAATATAAATTAATAGCCCACATTACTAATGTGAATAATGCGATGTTCTTTGGATAAAACCAAGGGTAGAAATTCTGATTGCCTAAGCGCAATTAATATAGGGTACAGATGCATTCATGCATAAGGTTATTTTTTTCATGCTATTTAAATATTCAATGCTCATCACTCTCAGTGTAATCAGGCCACATGAAGTGCTGGAGGCAAAATTATAGTCTGTACACACTTAAGATGGCACCCGTATTATTTGTATACTACTATTTATGGGAGACCTAATTACACACTATAACAACTAACTAGAGTAGGACTGCTGCAAACAGGTTCATCAAGAAAACCAATTCCCATTTTAGTTCCTGCATACACATACATCATTATCATTGAGTAGGTAGTTATAATAATGCTACAGAATTAGGTGTGTATATAATAAAAATACAAAGTATGGTGTTCTTACATATACTTTTTCACTTTTTATAACTATGTGTGACTTCCTTTCCTAATTGGATCACCCAAATATACAGAATGGAAACCATCTTGAAATGCACAATAATTAAATATGAATTCAACTGACTTTTCACAGACATTCAATTTAATGCAGTAATGTCAAATAGGAGTCGAAATATAAAATGTGTACAGAGTAGTCGAAGATTTCATCGATTTTTCCTGCTCCACATGTCAAGCCTTTCTTGTGGATCAAAGACTTCAATTATACAGAGTATTTTTAGTCGTGAACGTACAGATTGAAAGCAACCTTGACCTGTTTATATACGTTTATCTAAGGTGACTTTTCAATCCATTGCAATCAATTATCCAGAAAAGAATGAGATATGCTGTTTGAAGAAAAGATTCATTCAACAAATCTATATGCATCATGTATCAACTGTTAACAACCCAAACTTAAGTGGATTGACCTATATACCTAAAAAAGCCTGTATACCTAAAGTCATTTGTATGCTATTTTTATAGGAACAACTAGCTATACAGCAAATCTATCTTCAAGGAGAGGACACAAGTGGTCAATACAGAATTAAACAGTAGTTTGTCTATTCCGTACAATATTTGATTGTATATAACACCCATTGTTATAGATAAAATTCTAAAAGGACCTTTGTGACATACGTTACAAAGATTAAAATTTATACAGCATTTTTAGCTTAGCTGATGTCACATATATGCAGAAATGAAATGCCTAATTTCTTTATGCTAAACACCGAATCTTGTTTTTCCATAAAGCACCCACAATTCTTTAAAAAATGTTATAAACATGAGATGGAATATTAATCTTATTACTTCAATAATTTTATCTATTATGGGAAACGATTTAAATAAAGGTAATGTCACCAATAGTTGAAAATAATTTCGAACAAACTAATAAGTAAACAAACAAGCAAACAAACAAACAAACAAGCAAACAAACAAATAAGCAAACAAACAAACAAACAAACAAACAAACAAACAAACAAACAAACAAACAAACAAATCTCTTCTATTAAACAGAAATTAATGGGTGAAAGTGAAAGTTGCGCAAAAGTGACAAACAAAACCAACTGAACATGGCGTAATTATAAAACTATCCCCAAGGAAAATATACCAAGCCATGGAATTGCATTAATTAGTGAATTGCAACATGGTTCCCGTCGAGTAGATATGGTACCCTTCAGGTTTCTACTTTATTTTACCGGCAACTCTACTTATACAATGCCACGCAGCGCAATTGAAGGTGCACCGCATGAATGTTTGTCACCTCCATTTGGCTTTCCTATGGGAGAAGACCTCTAAAGCGGACTTGCGAGAGGATAAATCCTATGTTGCTCTCACTTCATGCACAGGTAATTGAATTTGCGGGTGCAATGGTGTACATTAGTCGTTGCGGCAGTGTATAGGATAGGGAAGAGGGGGGAAGGAAGGGAAGGATCCAAACGCATGGCTAGTCGCAACTTTCGCTCGAGCGAATCGCTCGCAGAATGGGCGACACCACGTCCAAAACACCCCAAGGCACCCACATGCCCTTTGGGACATGGGATAGGGCAACTGATAGCGACAAGCCATCCCAGCACCATCCGACTCCATCCGTCACACTCCGCGACACAGATGGAGCTCTTCGATATGCAGGCCCATGCTACCAGACCATCAATAGCCTCATAAGACCCCCACTTTAATCCTCTAGCCCATCATTCATCCATAGAGTGCCCATGCCTTTATGGTCATGAGGGCATTCAACCGTATTCTCCCCAATCGAATCCTCTTCCCTCTGTCAAAGTTGCTTGCCGGATGGAATAATCAAGCTAAGAAATTTTGATGCCACAAACCGCAACCTTCCACATAATAACCTTGCAGTGCAATTTCTGTATAATAACACACTATTTCAATTACTCCATGGTTAACTTATACCCTGAAAATGAGATGAATTGATAATGGGAGATACAGCGATACAGGGTGGCGCGCGCGGTTCGGGCGATGTTGAATTGAAAATTTCAGATATTTGAATTCTTTTTATTAAAAAACTAATATGCACAAAATACTTGAAAGGTAATGTCCGTCAAATGTCCTCCTTCTTTAGCTATGCACTCCTCCATTCTTGAAATGCCATATGCAAAACTTGTGGATTAGAATCGGGCCAATAACGGCAATTTTGTCTGTTGATATACCGGTAAAGGTGAAAGTGGGCCTCATCTGACAATTAACCAACGCTCCAAAGCAACTAATGGCGGATCGGTAGGAATGTTAACCATGGGTTAAAGAAGGTATTGCCCTAACGGTTGCCTAGCAACGGCCATTTCAAAATGACCCGTTCCCACGCACCACCCTGTATCTTAACATGCGCTAGATGTCATCCATAAATGTATCGCGAATGGTCGGTGAATCCTCAATTCACTGAATGTGCAATTAATTTAACCATACACAGAATACACTAGACTCATTTAAATAAAAAGCAAGAGATTAACCTTTTGAATAAGGTAGTATATTATACCATATTAGACAAAGTTGACTTAACGCAAGATTTCCTCGATAACCGTATCACAAATGGTGAAACCTTAATTCAGTGTTAAAAATATACAGTGGTGTGCAATTATAATCATTATGTGCATGAAGGGAGGATAAAATCTGTACTTTATAAGGGAATGCCCTTATAAGGGGTGCCGCAATAGAGATTCCACTGTATTTAGTTTCAACATAAACAGAACAAACTGAGCTTATTTAAATATAATAAAAATAAATAAACCAACGAATAAGTAGGATAAATTATACTGATACGTATTAGACAAGTTTGAAATTTTGAATTTAATTAGCACCAGTAAATAGGAAGTCACTAAAACAAAACATACCATTTAAAGCATATGTATAACATCAACTATGCTAACTGATCAGAAAACTTAACATCATCATTCAATATATTATGGAACTGACAAAATCACAAAATGTATATAAATAATCACCTCTTTTAGGAACTTAGAGTGGAACTTAGAGCCAACAAGATCATGAATACAATTTTGACAATTCCAACTTATGGGATTTGACCATTTAAAGCATCTTTCAACAGATAACCGCATTGCAATCTATGTCATTAAATTACAGCTACAGTATCAGGATGCAGGATTTTTGTAAGCATCCTCAATATAATTCCGTGGAAGAAGTTGGAAAATGTAGAAGTAATAAGGAAAGAATTTTGTGATTGAATAACCTCGAGGATTGGTTTGGAGCAGGTGAACAAGTCGGTCTTGGAAGACCATCCCTGAAGGCAAACAGCACTTGCCAACCCCAAAGGAAATATAAGATTGGGAGATTGTGGAAGGAGGGACTTATCGATCTAGATTCTAGATTGTCACGTGATCCTGACTGAAAATAGCGTTGTCGGTGAGTGCCACTGATCTGGATGACGTTTAGTACAACATAAATCACGCTGACTTGTGAACAGAGTTAACGTTTTCGCTTCCAAGTAAATGAGACCAGTGTTGGAGAAAAAAAGACCTGCACAAGTCGAATATTTCTTGCAAAAATAGCCATATTATTCATCTTTCAAGATTTCCACTCATACCCAATTATTAGCTATTATTTTCACATTGCTGGAATTATTACATAATTAACAGGTTTAAACATGGATAACTCACATTTAACCGGATAGGATTCATTTAAATAATCTTCATCACATTTACCAATCTGTGATTACCATTTTCCCCTGAGTTTTCCAGGTTTTCCAGAGTGCTATATAGGTCATAATTTCCAGAGAATATTCTATGCAAGTTAAAGGTGAACTGACAGGGTTTTGTAAGGTACCCTGATAATTGGTTTGTAAGTAGCTAGATGTGTGTCCCTTATACACTGGTGCAACCAGAAATCAATAACAAATTTAAAAAAAATAGTTATACGCGTTTTACTGAGCAAAGCGTTTGTATGGTTTCTATGGAAAAGGCACTGAGAAAGGTACTGACTTTCGA
>JAQFZQ010000857.1:0-25317 GCA_034696005.1 Glomeris marginata
GACTGTGCCGGTTTTATAAAGTGTGGGGTACCCCCATCCCCTTTTTTTCGCGCCTAAACAATGACAGCTAAACGCAATTAAGTTTCCTTATGTAGGGGAACCCCCTTCAGGCCTTAGTAACATATAGCGTCCCCTAGTTGGTGTACTGAACAAAATAATTTCTTTACCTGTTTGAATTCCTTAGTGTTTCTATGTACTCAAAGTTCTGCGTCAGCTTCCCATTACTGGTGATTATGGCCTATATAAAAGTAAATATGTAAATGTAATTTCATTTTCCTATTGATTTCACCATAAATAAACCGTAAAACACGATTGCTTAATTACCCCTTCAACGATGGACGTGAACCTGTGTTCCTCAAGAGGTTTTTGAGCATCCGACTGCAACTGTCCAAAACGGGTGCAAAAAAAAAAACTTCAATTTCTATCTGCAAAAGTGAAGTTATGTACAGATAACCCTTACGATGTCTTCGACGTGCGGAAGCAGAAGGTCACCGAAGAAGTCCGTGGACTCTCTCGGAAGCTGCGTCGGCATGTTGTCGATGGAACACACCAGAACTCCAGGTCCTGCGAAACTTCACCACCCCCTAAAGTCAATATCCATCTCCCTATTGATAAACATATGGTGGACACAATTTTACCTCTCGGTGTTACGGTGCTGGTTTGCGTCGTACAGGCAGAAGGGGTTATCTATGGTAGTGCATTCGGTCATGAACTCTATGGATCCTCCGGGGTCTGCGGAGATGTCGCAGATGGCCAGGAGCCTGTGAGGAAGCGTTGGGCATCCGCTGCTGGATGCTATCCAAGGGGTGGAAGCGGGCCGAAGAAGGTTCTTGGCATCTGGGATGGTGATGAGCTTCGGGGAGTTGACGGACCAGTAGATGCCGTTCACGATGACCGATGCGTACGGGGCAACCTGAGCAACAAAAACCTCGTTACTTCCACCGTTCCACCCTTCCGAACCATTGTTTTATGAAGTACCTTCTTGCTGAAGGTAGAGAAATATCTTTCCGGATGCTCGTCGAACTCCACCGGGTCAAACGGTCCACCTTCCTTCCGTACAAAGTGATCGGAACGGCTCACGGCGCAAACGTACAACTTGTTCGTGGCTGTTAACGTGCCCCAAAAAAAATTGTTTTCACCAGAACCCTTTACATCAAACATCATTTCCTTCCACCTGACCTCCGTGCTCGGCCACTTTCTTCAGCATCTCCGGTGGCACGTACTCGTGCGGCAATTCTGCAAACATCTCCTGGGCACCCTTCCGGACCATCAAACCAAGGATCAAACCCTCCTTCAGTTCAGATTAACCTACACCGATTGCATTAAACCATAAAAACTGACCTGGGCTACGTTACCAGACCCGGTGAAAACGAAAACTAGAGGTCCCACGGACCGCGGCATCATTCCAAGTGCTATCTCGTAACCCGCGTCACGTATCGCTTGACGGGCCATCCCGCTGTTCCGGTAATTGTGGGCCGGTCCGATATGCTGCATGAAACCCCAAATAGTACACTTAACTTTGTTACAAGACACATTGGACCGGAAGAAACCAACCATGAAGGGAGTGTGATGCCCCAACGCGAGGAGCCGAAGTCCGAGCCCGTGGATGATGTTGATCATGCCGGCGACTCCGGCCCACGTGCCGAAAGCGACGACCCTCTGGCCGTTGGAATCGACCATCTTCTCGTAGTCGACGAGCCGGATGTTCTTCTCGAGGATGGCGTCCAGAAGGGGCATGTTCGCCTCCTGAGCTTTGATGGTGTGCGAGAAGAAGCAGTAGGTGTGGTGCGCGAGGAGAGAATCCACCGGCACTTGCTTCACCCCGAAGATCACTTCAGGAAACGTTCCTCCTTATATTCAACTTACCATAATAACACGACACTGACACATACCCTGGGCATCACTAATGTCCTCTTGTATGGAAGCTCCCGCGTTCACGTAAGCCTGCCGCGTAACGAATTCCCTTCAATCATTATCACGGTTACGATTAAACATTTTGGAAGTTGGAAACGCCTTGTAACCTGCATCGGGTAAGCCCTTCTGTTGGACGGCTGAACGAGAACCTTGACATTCTTGTTGACCAGGTACCTGACGTTGCCGGGCGACAGAGGTGCTCTCCGCTCCCAGATGGAAGCGTCTTCGCGGCGGATCGCCAAAACCTAACCACCAACCTCTCTTAATTAATCCACTTACTTACATTATTATTATTATTATTATTCAATACCCTGCTCTTGTGGCTGTTGGTATTCCATCTCCTGGCTGTTACAACCGGCCCCAGGGCCCTCACCCTTCCGTTCGCCTTCCACGACAGCATGGCCGTGGACATGGAAAAGTTCCTTTAGCTCCCACTGGTCATCGAGAGTACCTACAGTATGTATAAACGAGAATAATAAAATGGTTTGCGTTATTTCCCACTTCCGCTGTGACGACATTGACCTCAATTGGTGCAAATATTTCACAACATATGGTGGATGTCCTTGGCTTTTTCAAAATCGAGCAAAATACCATCATATGCTGTCCATACTGATTAAATAATTTCATTGCTACACACAATTAAGCCACGCCCACCGGTCATTTACTCCATCTTAATTTTTATATTGCCATGTGGAAAATTCCATTCATCCTCCGGCAATTTCCTTGGAATTTTATTACGCAATCTTATCATTTAATGAAATGAACTGAAAGGAACTTAAAAAATACACATTTGAACCACAAAATTGCAGATTTCATTCATAAAATCAGCGTGAGGACTTTTGAGGACTAATTTTAGGGTAAATTTGTGAATTATTATTTTAAAAAAAAAACAATCGGTGGAAAAATTTATAAAAAAATAGGACATACGCAAATACATGTTGTTCATGCATAGGAAATTTTTCAGAGAAATCGGTTGCAAGAAATTTACCCTGTCAGTTCCCCTTTAAGTTTTTAAATAAACAAAATATAAACTTTGGAGTCAAAGTCAGCAATTTTTGCACAGTTAATCTCAGTAAATTAATTAAGCAGCATACATATATCTGCAAAATGCAGTGCATCTGCATTATCTCTGACTTGGTAGCTGGCTAAGTGTTATCAATGGTTTGTTTTGGACATTGTTAAATATATAGACAAGGTGCGGTGGTGTTCCCATATTCCAGATGTCCACAATCTCACAAATTTACTCCACTTCCTTATATTTATTGTGGGGGGAAAAATGGAAAACAAGCTCATTGAAAAGCTGGTGGATTTTGTTGGAAAGTTGCCACCACTCTTGTAGTTTTATCACATGATGCTGACAGGAATTGCTGCTTCACTAGGTATCAAAAATAGTTTATGTCACCACACGTATTTTGTGTACATAAAGTACAAACAAGTTAATAAAACATGAGATATGCTGGAATTTAACAATACATATAAGACCACTCTTTTGATAAGACTAGTATAAATATTTACATTCATTAATAACATAGTACAGCTAGGAAAACAACATTTTAAAAATATTTCACATTGTACAGCTGCTAAATTACAATGTTAAAATCCTATCTTGCACACATTTTCCTTTAATTCCCTGATATTTTAAACTTACCAGCTTTTTTAAACTGTGGCTTGACAAAAATTACAAAAGAAAAAAATTTGCACCTGATTTTATTGTCATATGTGAATTAGTTTAAATCTTATACTAAGTTCGAAATGTATGTAAATAAACAGCAAACAATGCAGCAAAAATAAAAGATAATTCGATTAGATTAACCGTTGATGCAAAGTGAATTTATTTACATTTTTACACATATTTATTTCGCAACCACGATTTCGCAATCACGACCAGCAAAATTTTGCATAATATTATGCGAAAAATAAACTCGCCGACTTCGGAAATACAAAATAAACAAACCCCCACAATGGCTACAAATAGTTTAAACAACCGGAAAAGGTAAACTTACCTGGGAAATTACGCGAACGTAACACAAACGAGATCTTTTTTCAAATGGCGCCCTTCCGAAAATCGCCGAAAATCGAATGGAACGCGCAGGAGAAAAAATTCCGGAATTTTCGACGCACGACCTACCGATTGGCGGATGAGAGTGGGCAGAGCTCACCCTCGACCAATCACCGCCAAGGATGGTTAGCAACGCCTGAAAATTGGCCCCTCCCCCTTAGAAAGAAAACTGACTTGAAATGACGTCACGCACACGCCCCACTATACATACTCGTGCCCTTGATTTGTAAAGAACGGCCAATTCAGATTTGGACGCCATTTTGATGAGCGCTATCATACTCATTATGGAACGCCGTTCACGTCAAAAGTCCACGTTTGACGTTACATCGCTTATGCAATTTTGACATCCTATTGACGTTAACGGCGTTCCATACACGATCCCATTAGATCTCTGAAAGGTGTTTGGAGTTTACAAACTAGTATTTCGCGAAAAATAAGAAAAACGATCACACCAACGCTCCTCGATCGTCCTTCAGGGTCTCTGCTGGTGTTCGACAAAAAGGGCAGCAGTCATTCTGCAGAAGTTGAAGCTCGAAGTCGTCGGAGTGAAACAGCTGCGAAATGAAATTAAACCGATAAAACAAACAAGGCCTTGGTGGAATGGTAGTAACATGTACATGGCGAAAGCCATCACCTTTTTGCACACTAAGCAATGCGCCACAGACACGTCAGACATTACATTCCGGAAGTACTGGAACCTCAAAGGTGGCGGCCATCTGCAAACCACAACGTCCCCGCGGTCCATCTGCTGCAGCGCTTGCCGGTTCACGGTCACCGGTTGAAATTCACAACCTCCTTGCTGTACATAGCGATTTACAAATTTCACAACTCAAACACTGCCATCTTTTCCTGTTCAAGAGTTATTAACCTCGAATCGCATAGGTCTCAATCCAAAAGCATCCACTGCCTTTGTGGAACCTCTTTCGTTGGAGGCTTCCTCGAACCGCAGCGATTGGTAATCTGCAAAGTACCAACGGTTACCGTCTTTAGGACCTTACAAAACCATGTCAGTTCACCTCATCTCATCACCTTTTTCGTTTACTTCTGACCACTTGTCCCTCTTGTCGGTCTTCGCCGGCTCGCAGTCGATCAGCCGCAACGCCTCTTCGTCGCCGATACCATCATCCAGAAAGAACTCCACTAGTGGTAATATTTCTACAGATGGAAACAATACATTACTAACTGGATCACGTAAGAAGATACCCATCATTTACCGAAGGACACGAACGAATGGACGAAAGGTTGACCGCAGTTCACGCATCTGTTTCCCCGATTGCTCAGAAGCGGCGTGGTGGTCGAGCAACGGTAACACATCGGAAGCAGGTCCTCGGCATCGTGGAACGGCTTGGCCCTTACGGTCAAGTTCCCCAGGTCTATAGACTCCCGGAACCTTGCCGGCACTTGCAGGTGTTGCAGCTTCTCGTAAACGAACCGCGCCAGTTTGAAACCTCCAAGATGGCGACTCTGTCTCGCCAACGCGTACAGTGTGGCCCTGATGGAAATGGTCCGTTTCAGGCTAAGCGTGGTTGGATAAAGTCTGCGTAACTCGGAAGATACGTACACTTTGGAAATGCCGGCAGGGGCATCGGTCAGCGTCTCGTGATACAGGTACCTCGCGATGTTGAACATCGCTTCGGGCATGTAAGATGTGAATGGTTCATCCTGCAAGGTCACGGAGTAATTATTGAATGATTTCGAAGCAGAGGAGACAAATGAATTCCAAGACTCATAGATCTGAGGTCCTTTTAAAATAGACCGATATGTTTCGACACGTGCGTATCATCTTCAAGGTCAAGATTAGACCAATCTTATTGAGCATCAAGTACTTTCAATTATTTTAGTAGCTGTGTAAAAAATGATATTCATGTTTGACTCACAATGAACTTCTGGACAGCGTGGTACGCGTAGTACAGTTCCGAACACCTCTTGTACCTTTGAAACTCCGACAGGAAATTGCTCCTTTCAGTCTCATTATCTGCACAAAACACCACCAACTTTGATTAAAACCTAATGAATATAGAATAAACCACGTGATTGCGATCATAACCTTTCGCCAGATCTAAAAACTGAGTCGCAAGAACCCAATGGTAATGCGCGGCATCGTCGAAGCGGCTTTCCGACACGGCGTTGCTCGACAAGATCTCCAGAGTCCTCACAGCCGCATCGGCATGTCCAGCCTTGCAAAAAGCTGGTAACAATATGCTTCGTTATCATCTTAACACCTGAATCAACAAGGAAAACAACATGGTAACTAACCTCTCTGCGCTTCCACAAACCGGTCATTCTCAGCCAACAGCTTCGCGTACGGCATGTAAACCTCCTCTTTGAGTTCCTGATGCTTCTCGGCCAATATAAATGCCTAAAAGAGATTGTCACTTTTACATTGCAAAGTCGGTTTAGCTGATGGACACCAGGATGGTCTTACTTCCTCCCAACGTTCCGTCTCAACGTACAGCGCGGCCAAACTATGAAAATCCCCCATTTTAGCGTAGATGTCCGCCGCGTGGACGTGTTGACCGAGCCTCTTCAACTGGACAGCGCAAGATGTCAAGCAGTCGCTGTCCGCCTTCCCCAATCGCTGACCAATGTCCACTAACCTACGTGGTAAATGGTGTTACGTACTAATAAACAGATTGGAGTTTAATTGTGCGGAGTCTTCTTACATGTCGATCCAAGAGTTTTCTCCGGCAATCTCAATGGTCTTTGAGAATTCTCCGGCAGCAAGGTACATCTCCGCAGCAGCTCTGGGGTCATTGATGTCACGTGCCCATTCGGCTTTCTTCTTGATCAAAGACTTGTGATCATCGCCACCGATGAATTCCTTGTTTCAACGAAAGCAATATTTATGTATTTACACCAAAAACCTCACGGTTACGTTATCTTCAAAGTTACCTGGGCCAGATCAAACATCCTCAGGTTGGTGTACATGGCCAGAGCTTTGTCTTGCCGTCCACATTTCTTGTACATCTTCGCCGCATCAGCGAACGACCCACTATGTGCGTAAATGTCACCTAAGAAGTCACCGGTGTCATCATCACCTTGTCTTCTTCTAACCTAAGATAAACACCATTTTACTATTTTACATCTGTCATGTTGAAAGCATCAACCTCAAGATGTCCACGTACCTCGATGCTTTCCATGAGCTCTAGGAAATGCAAGTCCCTCACTCTCACGAAGGCTTTCCTCGCCACCGTCACGTCCAGGGCCTCGAGAGCCGCCATGGCCAGAGCCCTCCAGTCGCTTTCGGTCACCCCCAGACACGCCACCCTGAAGGCATCCTCGAACATCTTCTTCTCGAGGAACTGGTACAGAGGGGCGGATTGGGGGACATCCACCGCGGTCATCGAGAACGCGTGGAGGCAGAAAACTTTGGAGCCGCAGAAGCCGACAACGAACCCCTGAACGGGTTTCCCAGATGAAGTAAGGGTTCATACTGGGCATTTAGTAGTGAAAAATACCTGAAGTTTCTGTTGATGAACTGGAAAATCGGCAGCCTTGATGCTTAAGAAACCATTTCCAGAGAAACACAGCATGTCTTCGAAGTGACTGTTCCACGCGACGCTGTTCGCGTTCGGCTCCTGATGAAAAACAACCACAGATCATTTCAATTAATTACACTAATACATCTTATTCTGTACTAACCTGGTACAGAAGCTCTTTGGAGTTGACGTCAAACACGAGGCAGGTATTCTGTTCATCCACAACAGCCAACTTGGACCTGAACGCACTGAGATCGAGGCACCGCACCGCGGAAGACACCTTGATCACTTGCACCGGAAACGGATTATCCAGGAAGATCTTCAGCACCTGACCGTTCTTTAGACCGACCAAGAGCCCTTCCCTCGCAGCAGGACCTCCGATGACCTTGATGTACCGGATAAGAGACTCCAAAACCCATTCTCTTTCCTTCGTACCTTGAAACGACAGCGACTGCAACTTTTGTTCCTGTCCAATTAAAAAACGTTATTAAATTATATAATGTACCAAACCATCGCATCATCTTACTTGACACAGAACGATGTTGTTGGAGCAGACGACAAGCAGGTTGCAATCAAACCTCTGCATTATCTTTTCCTTCACTTTATAATGCATCCCTTTACCGTCACCGTTGAACAACTCGTAGATGATTATCCTTTCCGGCAGTTGGACCTATCAATTAAACTTAGTTGACAGATGTTCTTAATACCTTGAAAACAAATTTAATAACAAACCGCTAGTCTGTTCTTGTAGATGGCTATCTTCTTCACCAGGTCCCTGCATTTTATTCTCACTACCAAATATGTATTAAATTAACAGATTTTCCCAGTAAGTTGCACATACAATTTAAGTGTTACCTTTCTGTTCAGCTAGTAGATGCTGGACAACCACATCTGTCATGTTCTCCCTGAACGCGTACCTCTCCTTGTAAAGACCATGAACAGTACTGAAGACAAGCTGGCAGACAACCACGGTGCCATCTTGGCAGCCAAGAGCCTGAAAAATGATTACGTAACTACGTACATCGAAACCAGTCAAGTCTATATACTAAATCCCAATTTATCTTGGCAAAAAAGGGCGTGTCTTTGCAAAACAGAGGTGTGAATCTCTTTGATTATTGATTTATTTAACGTCTGTTACAGTTTACCGCGGGTTTATTTGTGAAACCACGAGCGGTCAACACACACAGGTTGTAACGTGATGGACTACGTACCACGCAGTTGGATTCCAGCTGAGATTTACAGCACCAAACCCAGGAATCTTGCTCGGAGATGGCTTCCAAGAAGACACCGTCCCTCGAGTAGAGAGCGGCTTGACGGTTCGAGCCGCAGACCGCCAAGTATTCCCCTTCGCTGAAGTAGCTCACGCAGGTTGGGTCGAAACTCAAGCTGCGGTCCTTGCCTATCTTTTAATCAAAGTTCAGTAGTATCACACTTTGATGTCACCTTCCAACCTCTTCATCAAATAGTACCTGTTTTCCATCTAGGTTGTAGAACGATAGGTTCCGCCCCCAATCCGCGACGCACAACAAGTTTTCCGGTTCATCCCTGAAAATCAATAAAATAGATATAAGTGGCTCAATTGTATTTTGGGATTAATTCTCAATACACTTTTCTTATTCTTAAACCTTACTTTGTTGTTGGACTCCAGCATAGTGACCAAACCGGTGACGCGCTTCCTCCAGGTCTTTCTATCTTCGCTTTCTCTTCCCCTGCCTTGTATCAGTATCAGTATTAAAAACACAGTAAATAAAATGAACAAACAGTGCATTAACTTGAGGGTTTACTTTGTTCCTGATGGACACGGTGCCGTTGTACAGACCCAGCGCGAGATGGACGCCGTCCGCGGTCCACGAGCAACACGTTATCCTTCCTCCGCTGGCTTTGTACTTCTGAACCGATTTCTGATCGGGTGACCACAGTCCAAAATCGCTGATGGCACAACTGGCCAGCAGGCTGGATGTTGGGTTGTACGCGATGCACTGGATCGCGTCGCCGTGTCTACGTACGTTAGGAAAAAATCCATTTAAATTCACCGCTGATTAGGGATTACAAATACAGTTAAGTTACAAATCTTCCTCACGAGTATTTAAGGATGCCTTCCAGTTTGGAAGTCCAAATGATGACATGTTTGTCTTTTGATCCCGAAGCGAAACGTTTTCCATCTTTGGAGTACGACACGCAATAGACCAGGTCCTTGTGAGCCTTCAGCGCTTGAATAAGAGAGCCATCGACAGCTTCGTACACCAAGACTCTGGCACCTGCTGCAACTATCAGCTGACTTCCATCAGGGCTGAATGCCAAGTCATACACTGCACTGCAAATGAATTAAATTGTCAAAATTAAACATAATTCCTGCAAAAATTTCGTTTATACTGTATTTTAATATCAAACAAAATTTGAAACGGTACTTTAAAAGGTAGCACACATACATATGTATTATTATGTTATTATGCAATAGTTTGGGTCAATTATAATCAAACCAAGATCAAAATTTGAAATGTGGTTGCCATGGCAACTCTGCACTCTTCACAACATATCTGCACAGCGGATAAAACTTTGAAATCTAATTATATAGATATGAAAAATGAGTCAGTAGATACACAATATGACCAGTGTTGCTTTTAATCTAATTACCATGGTTCCAATTTTTCCTTATCTTGAATGATTTCCGACCAAGTAACAACAGGACGCATTTTTCCTCCGCGATAACGACGCCGACGCAGCGCCACGCAGTGTCGATTGCGGTAACTACAACGCCGCCGGTCCAACAGATCGCGTCACGGTTGGCAGCGTCACGCCCGCCATTTTATAAGGCAATTTTAGTCCACGATTTGACAAGCGAGTTGGCCGTACTCCATGCGTATGCAGTCTTTTGCCACTGATCAAATAGATCGTTGCAAAAACAAGCTTAAAGATCTTGAAGACCTGCTAATTAAAGCTTGTTTTTGTAATAATATTTTTTATCAGTTGCTCAATGAACTGTTCAAGTGGATAAAGACTCGGCTGCAAAACGCCATTTCGCTTGTAACGTTGCCATGCAAAATGGCAGGCGTGACGCCACCAACGTGACGCCCGCAGCGCGCAGCCATCTATAGTGACGTCACGTAGGTTCATCTACAAAGCGTCGGCTGCTATTCGAATTCCAATAAAAGGGTTAATACGGGAGCGGTAGCGGTGGTAGCGGTTCCGGCATAAATCCCATCATGTGACGAGACATGGATTAGAAAATACCTTGCATCGCGCTTCCGTACTAGCTATTTTTGACTGTGTATTCTGTAAATCGCACGATAGAGTGAAGATCATACAAAGGAACAAGGAATCGGGGGTTCATATTACATTGAAAAGGTAGGAGTTGGTTTTTTAGCTTTGGAGTTGAACCGCGTCGCTGAACGAATTGACCTTTGACGAGGTTATCTTGTTATTGTTTTTTTCTTTCCTCCAATCTCGTGACTTCACTGTTGACTGCGACGACATCCGGCCCTTCTTCCGTTCCAACGATGAGCGCCACTAGGCTAGTCATCCAATATTTAAATTAATCGAACTCGTTTCCGAATTAACAATCGATCGCTTCTCGTCACGTGATCGCGCTGTCAACACAACAAATATTGCGAGTGAAACCAGTGACGTGCTCTCATATCTTGCGTGCAACTTCGTCGCCGCGCAATTTTCTTGCATCCGACCCCATTGCGTGCAATAGGGTGACGTCACGGAGTGTTGCACGCGTGACCTGGCTCGCGCAAGAAAGTTGCAGAAGTGACGTAGCGGTTGTAATTTAATCTTTGCATGATTAATAACGAAACTAATATAGATTGGCGGTCATAGAAAGTTAGAACTCGTTACGTTTCGCTTTTCTTTACATGTTTGGTTGGTTTTAATTACCTTTTAACAAGTTTTAACTTGCATAAATTGTTATTTTCCTGTCAAGGATTCCCAAGAAAATGACTTCCTTGCGAGCTTCCGGAAGTTATGTATGGTCCACTAGCAATATTTTGGGCAAGGGGGCCACAGGGGCCGTTTATCAAGGAGTTAACAAGGTAATTCATTAATTTGTTGTTTATATGATGACTCATCCATTGAAACAATTTAAATATTTTAATTTGAAAAATTATTAAAACAGATTAATCTGTTTATTTTATTACTATATATAATTCTTAAATAATCTATTATATACATAAGATAGTGCTACTATATAACATAACATTGGATATTAAAGTTATATTTGTAATAATATATATAAGATTTTTAAAGGTGATTATAATATAACCATAGTTTATTTAAATTTTGAATATATTTACTAAAATGTTGCTATATTACTAATTCACATTTAAAATAATATATTTTCCCTATTTGAATATTGTTATTGTACTATAATAATATATGACACTCGATATGACATGACTTTCGTTTTTGAATCATTTACATTATATGTACAGTACTTGAAGTAATAACTTACAAAATAATATCTGCAAACTCTTCCCTCTAAAATATAGAATTAAATCTTGGATTTTTATATTTACCTGTTGTGGTGTATTATTTTTCTTCATTTCCCAGACCAACGGAGAATTAGTTGCGGTGAAAACCTTCAACCCGCTAAGCCACATGAGGCCTCACGAAGTCCAGGTACGAGAGTTTGATGTCCTCGAGAAAGTCAACCACGACAACATCGTCAAGCTTCTGGCCATCGAAAAAGAGGTTTCTAAACACAAAAAATAAAACAAATATACCCATTATTATTATTATACTAATTTAACTATACACATCTATATTACCATGTTGCAGCTTGAAACTCAAAGCAAGGTCCTCGTGATGGAACTTTGCACCGGAGGAAGTCTGTTCAACATTCTAGATGACCCGGAGAACAGTTACGGCGTGGAGGAAACCGAGTTCCTTCTCGTGCTGAAACACCTAAGTGCCGGCATGAAATACTTGAGGGACATGGAGATTGTCCACCGCGATCTCAAACCTGGAAACATAATGAAATACATTTCAGAGGAAGGAAGGTACTTGTCACATTCTTCTATATATAAACATGAACGCTTTATCAACCGTGGTACTTCCAGGTCTATCTACAAGCTTACCGACTTCGGAGCGGCTCGAGAACTCAAAGATGACCAGCAGTTTATTTCCCTGTACGGTACAGAAGAGTATTTGGTTAGTGTTCACGTTTAAAACAAGAAAAGCACTTTACTTTTCCACGTAGTAACAATTTTCTTCACGCAGCATCCTTACATGTACGAAAGAGCAGTTCTCCGGAAACCTATCGGACAAGCCTTCGGAGCTTCCGTCGACTTGTGGAGCATCGGAGTTACGTTGTACCACGTGGCCACCGGGTCCTTGCCGTTCCGTCCGTTTGGTGGCCGTAAAAACAGAGAAACGATGTGAATCACAATTGTTGTTATAATGAGTAAAGATAATTATAAAAGACAAATGATGTAAACTTACAGGCATTTCATGACTACTAAAAAGGAGTCCGGTGTCATTTCCGGGTCCCAGACTTCTGAGAATGGACCCATCGAATGGGGCTGGGAACTTCCTTCCACGTGTCAACTCAGCACGCAAGTCCTTGCGAAATAAAGTTACATATAAAGTTCTATCAAGTTTGTAATCATAAGTTGCGTAGGGGTTTACGGCATCTGGTTACTCCTCTGTTGGCGGGTCTGATGGAATGCGACACGAGTAAGATGTGGACCTTCGGCGACTTCTTCGACAACGCTACCGCGATGCTCGAGAGGAGAGAAGTGTACGTGTTCGACGTACACCGTGCCAGGTTGCTCACCGTGTTCGCGCAACAAGAGGACACCGTCGCCCAGCTCAAGTCCCTCGTAAGAAAGCAGACGGAGGTGGCGGCGGAGGACCAGATCCTTTTGGCTTGCGTGGGGGAAAGATGGCTGACCGACACCGTGAAGGTGCCTCAAACCAAACCGTTACAACCGGTGTTCTTCTGGAGGAGGTCAGCGACAGAAGTGAGCGTGCCGGAAGAGACTCAGATCCGTACGTACCTTGAAAAGTTGAAACTGGATGATGTGGACTATTAAGTTATTTGTCTTGTTTCAGCTCGCTTCCCTTCGTTGCCAACTGCAGTAGATTTGGAGAAAGATGCGAATATAGCGAAGCAGTCGTGCAGCGTTGCCCATTTCGTGAAACGTTTGGTTGAGAAATACGTGCAAGCGTACACTTTGATTGGCCTCGCCGCTCAGGAATTCGAGTACTAAGACTTCAGCCCCACCTTGTATTTTGCATTGTAACCTTTACCTTGAAGTAATATCGTGGTCCGGGTTCCAGGTCCGTAACGACAGAACTGTACTCTCAACTTCTCAAAGACGTAACTCAACTGATGACTTGTTCGGCGTACACGGTCCAGAAGATGAAGATGTTGCAAAGCAGGCAGAAGTCAACCTGTCAGCTCCTTGAAATCATCAACAGTCAAGATCCTCTACTGATAGATGAGAAAAACAAACTTCAGATGCTTGTCAATAGCAAGAAGGAAAGCAACATCACGGTTAACAAACAGCTGACGGTGGTGAAAAGCCGCATCGAAGAGGAACACGACAAGTTGGTCGTGGGGAGGAATTTACACGAGATGTGGCAACAAGTGATAGATGGAATGCCGGATCTTGCCAGATGGTGAGGACCTGGACCTGGACGTTACCTTGAAGTACATGGACATAAATTTTAAAAAGTTCTGATTTTGTAGTCCGCACAGAGCCGCGACATACGTGCAGAAGATGAGGGACAGTTGGCAACATCTGGTCAAAGACAGAAGCACTCAACGAAGTAAATGTTGCTACAATTTCACATTTGCATTTGGTTTCTTACTAATATATAAACATTATTTTCAGCATTCTCATTCCACGACGAACAGTTCCATACGTTAGAGAAGTACGACAAGCGATATGTCGGAAAGCCTCGGCAATTAAACATCTTACAATGTTTCTGTTTTAAAGATGAACTGTTACACTTATTAAAAACACACTGTGAGATTAATTATAACCAGTTTAACAATTAAGAAAAGTTATCTTAAGATTGAAAAATAGGAATTTTAAGTATTGACGACAAAAAGTAAATAATTGGGGAAGTGAAAATTGCGGAGGCTTCATAGTGTCATTTGCCAAAGTGGAGATAACATTTAAAATTTGTAACTATTATGTACAAGGGTCAAGATTCAAGAGACCAGCCAGAAACTGCTGCGCCTTTTCAAGAACGAGTGTTTCACAACTGTCCGTAAACTAGCCCCACCGTCTTCCGAATGGTTCAGGTATAAAATTCCCAATTACTTTTACTATAAACATTATCTTACATAATGATAATTCAATATGACATGTATTTGTTTTTCTAGTCATGCTCAGTGCAAGTTATCGCAAGCGAATTGTTTGCAGGAGGAGATGACCAACTTCTCGGAAATGGTCAACGCTCACGATGCTACTTTAGACGAGGTATAAAGAAACCAGATTATGGGTTAAATTTCCATTGTAAAACCAATAATGTAATCACTAACTCTTAGGCAAATGACACTTACGATCAATCGCTGCAAACCATCGCCGACCGCCTTCAAGTGAATCCACCCGTGATGGTGGGACCCACGGGAGAAGTGCAGTCGGTTTCTCCAAAGCGAAGGGAAATGAAAAGTATGGTGGCCAAGCAGCTGCTGGACGGGTTTGTCCTTCACCATATAGTTATATACAGTACTGTAAAAGTGGTAATGTTTCACGTGGCTTTGGAAAATTTCCTGGTCAGTTATGCATCGGGTGTTCCAAGTAACTTGATTTCTTCATATTGTACAAAATTTCAGTTAGCTAAAGAAAATGGATCTGATGTTATTAGTGATGAAATGTGGACTTTGAAATCCTAAATCGAAAACCGTAAAAGATAGATGGTTGTTGTCAATTGGAAAGGTGTAGAGGACCATCGACATCGTGTCGATCAGTTTTAACGAACTGCAATTTTGTACAGTACTGTCAAACCTCGTTAATTCGACACCTGGATAATTCTTAACAATTTAAAGTCAAATCTCCATAGACTTGCATGTTAAAGAACTCTGCTTAAATTGTCACTCCCCATAACACGTCTGAAATTTTTAGTCCGGCCGGCGATGAATTAACAAGGTTTGACAGTATAAAGAAATAATTTTATGTGGAATACCCTGTATATTGCTCTAAATTCCAATTGGGCCGTGCAACAATTACCACTTTAACATTGATAATCCTAATTTTTAAAATGGTATTTATCTAATCAAACAGATTGTACGAGCTGTCCATGTCTCACAAGGAAATCGCCAACATGATGAACGAAAGCCAGAGTCTCATGGCTCAGTACGAACGCGCATTGCCAAATTGAATGGGTCTCTAAACAGCAGTTTTCACACCCATTCTGTCTAACCCAATCTTTTTAAAGTCTTAAAGCACCTGTTTTTATTTTAGGCTGCAGGATTCTTCCGCGGCCCTCACGGAAAACCTGGCCAGCATGTCGCTTGACAAAGGAGCCTCGTCGTAATCATTTTACGGAATAACTTAGTTTTTACGAATTGCAACTTTTGGTCCCTCTCTGAACGAGATCGGCCATGACGGGGTAAATGGGTGCGTACTCCTTAGCCTGACGCTGTTTTACGGACTGCACGTAACATTCCAACGCACCTTGGATCAACGCGAGTCTCTCTTTCTCCGACTTGTGTTCGTTGAGCCACTCGGAATAGCGGGACAGGGACCATCCCGCAGTCTTTCAGTATTGGAGGAAAATGTTACGAAATACTGTAGTAATCGTGAACCCCGTTAATAAATTTTACCTGATGAGGCGATCTGACTTCATTCGGTGCCCTCGCGAACAGGAAATGAAGAGCGGTGGAGAATGGCACCACGTCACCGACAAGTGGTGACTTGCAGATGTGTTCTGGAGTCTGGAATAGCATCGGCCTATGAGGTGTTTCAAACAGATTGGCATGTAATGAATGAAGGTACGAAAGGACACTGCGCTAACGTATCATCTACTTGCCTGCACGCTCGCAGCAATTTGTAGCTGGGTCCTACGTGGCTTAGCCGTGGACACAAAGGGGCCAAACAAAGCTCAATTTGGGCAAAATCAGCAGCAAGTCTCATTTTTCCACTCTCGGTGAGGGGACGGACCAAACTGGCGTGGCGGACGAACAGGTCCAGCGTCCGCTCGGCGAGACCTCGTGCGCTAACCGTTCAGATCTTTGTCAGTCACATTGATACATATTGCTTAAAACAATCATGCAATGTTACTGTAAATACAGTGGCTGTGGATAAAAAGTCCTATTCACTCATTAATTATGTGCTAATGGGACCAGATATTGGAATTCTGTTAACGTGAGCAAATAGGAAATGGCTATAGCGCTTTCAAATGGCAACCAAATTTTTGATCTTTCTGTAAATGCACATTAGGTCTTAATGCATTATTATTATTATTACCTTCTTTCGATGAAGTCTTTACTTTTAAAAAGGTTCATGTAATCGCTCTGTACACGGGCTACGAAACTCTGCAGTTCTTTCATGTAGAGGGAACACTGATCAGGATTAACTCCGCTTACCCCAGGTCTAATACAAACCACACTTATTCATTAATACGTAAACAGATAATATAAAGGTAATACGAAAGCAGAGACACTTACGACCCAAAATCTTCATTATGCATCGTAAGGATGATGGCTTCGATCATGTCGGACACCGAACTTAAAAGTGGGTTTATCGCGTTCAACATCTGCGTTTCAATCACCTGAAATTGGAAATTGTTACAGTCCCTTTTCATCATGATTACAGTACTTTCAATGAACATGTAATTTTACTTCAGTCGAGGCCACGATCAGCTGCAGCGCATCCGGCATTAAATTGTTCTTGATTTCAGAAACCACCTTGCGTCCAAATAAATGGCATTTTAGTATCATAACCTTCCATGTGTGCAACAATAAAAGCAAATGGCACCTCTGTGAACCTCCACTTGAACAACTGAAGTAAATCTACGATGTTAGCGTTACGGATCTGGCCACTGGTCGGGGGACCGGTCACTTGACTCGCGTCTCCTCCGGTGCACAACTGTAAAATATCCAGTCAAATATCGTTTAATGTACTATAATACAGTAGAACCTGGCTAAATTGAACCACTATAAATTACAACCATTTGTTCACACTTGACCGCAAACAGTTGTGCCGTCTTCACCACGTTCTTCGCCACGGACCTCCCAAGCGCCGCGTCGATCGAAGCCACGTTCAGTTCGCTGATGGACCATTTAAATATTTAATAAGGAATATGAGGGAATATGTAAAAAGGATTTACATGTTTGAATTTGATAAGATACCTGGAGATGGCCCTCACGCAAGCCTCTACATCCTCGCTGGTCGGCACGGTCTCCGACCCGGAAAACATCACGTTGATCGGGTCGAAGAGCCGCGATATGGAACGGGACAGGTAAGAGTTTTCAAAGGTTAACAGGGTTCCTCGCAATGCTTGTTCAGGGCTGCAATCAAACACAATAAAATCAATTCTCTATTACTATTGAAGGAAGAGGAATGGAGAAACCGACTCGAAGTCCGTTGTTTCCGTTATGTCGACGGCAGCGACTAGCGAAGAGTCATCATCTTTAATGCCGTTTTCTTTACCAAGGATTGTTGCAGGTGCTGTTGATGTATTCACGTTTAATACAGCTTTGAATTGCTGTAACCTCTTCAGCAAGTCCCCGTACAACCGCAGCAGTTTCGGGTATTCTCCTTCGAAAGCTTGTTTAACGAATGTTGATTCTATAAAGGATTATATAAATAAAGTCTTTTATATATATTTTCTGAACAGATGATCTTAATTTACTACATTCGTTACACAAACTTAACCTTCAGCGGCAGCGATGAACTCGTTCGTGAGAACTTTCGTCACCGCGTCCCAAAAGGTTTGCGTTACGTCCGCAAATCCTTCCTGCAATAGATAACCAGTTTATATATTCCATATTGCATTGCAATTAAAGGTGATGTAAATGTTTCAAAGAACCTTTTTCAACTCGTCCAGGAATGTAACGTGAGTTACCGGATCTCGAATCTTAGACAGTACTTTCTGCAGATGCTGTACATTTGCGCAAGAATTATATATCTGGTCCATCAGTTTCTCCATGTTCGTCCAAAGGGCTGCTCTAAATGCAGCTGTGTTCCCCGGTAAGGGCATTGCCGCTTTCCCAGGTCCCCCTTTAATAAGTTTCCGGCTTCATCAACTGCTCTTGTATCGCGATCGCGTACCATATGTATAACACACCTCTTCCACGGCTGTTACTTGAATCTTGGCCAACAGTGCTGGCATTGAGAGACTGGAAACCAAGAGCATCCTTTACACTTTTCTCCAGGTTCCTCTGAATACCATCAACCAACTGCTGCACGGTCAACCGAAGACTTCCCAAGTTGTTGAACACGTGCAATGCTGTTGCAACCTGCACTTGATTCTGTAATTATAATTACACTTATAATTCAATAATGCCAATCCCAAACCATACTTCAAACAAACACCAACACTTCCCGTATTGAGTGTTTCATACCTGGGTTTCCATACCACGGTCTAACATGACGTTTGCCTGCTTCTCTACTTCCTTGCGGGCCTGACGGATGAATTTCTGATCTTGTTCTATCACTTCTAATCCGCTCAAGTCAACATCAGCCATCAGGTAATCTGTTTTCACCCAACCAAGCAATATAAAATTGTTTATACGTATTGTTAGCCACGCTTGGTAATGTTTAATTTATCATAAATGGGTTTAAGGCTAATTAAAAGGTCTATAATATGGTTTTACCCAACTCATTGATGCTCTGAGCAGCTTTAATAAGCTCTTTCACACCACCTTGCAACTGCCCTTGAAGTCTTTTGCTCAAATGCATCACCCGAATCACGATCCGCAAAATGTCACATGCGGATTGAAGTCTCAATAACATCGTGGTTTGAGTTGCAATCTCATTGTATGGGTTCACTAACTTCGTACGTAACCTGGAATTAAAACACATTTATCAGTGATTGATTTTCATTTCAGTTAAAATTGTCAAAGTAACCGTTCAACAGCAGCCAATAGTGATTGGATTCGTCCTTGCATAGTACGTAATACATTTTCCAGTGTTTCCACACCAACAACTTGTGACAGAAGGTCTTCATAATGTTCAGAGACCTGAAATGTAAATAATTAAATTTATTGAATGTTGTTCAGAAATTGTTTTGAATATGAAAATTCATAGCTGCGTCGAAATACAGCAACCACAGTGTGGAGGATTTATACTTGGTCTAATATAGCCTTGTCCAGCAATGCTATCCCGGAATGTAATTTAGCAAGTTGTTCAGCAACTTCTCGGCCCTGAATCGACTGCGAAGCAAACAACGCCACGTCCAAATCTTCGCGAAGAAATTCCTTGAAAACATCTATAAAACATAATAAAAAAACCCCGTTTCATGTATCTTATATTCTGAGACGCATAATATATCATTTTTGCGATCGAATACCGTCGGTTTCGAGCTGACTGAGGCCAGTTACATCCATAACAAATGAAATGCGTCTGCATCTGCGAAGTGAAAATATAAGCCTAACGAAAATTCGAACGCCAGCTGTAAGCTAGAGCGTCGTCAATTTAGAGTGAGACGGAAGTGCTGCCGTCTGACGGATGGATTCAGAACTCCTTTCAAACTTCTTTGTCCACTTCCTTCTTTGTGGCGTTACAAAGGGATTTATGAAAAACAGTTCGGTGTATTTTCCATATTCAAATAGAAATCGTTTATCTGATGGAAGGAAGGACATAAATAAACATTTACTATACGAGGATAAAATATTTCCCTCTCTAATTATTTGTTGCATTTGTTAGTCTGTAATTTATTGTAGCACTTTGCAATTCTTTTAAACTAGTAATTACAACAAAATCTATATACTGATGTCCAAACCATGTTACTTTCGATTTTACATACAGTAGCAAGATATATAAATAGGTCAGCGAAATGTTTTCAGCATATGAACAAATATGGCCGCCAATTTCAAAATGTTTGCTTGCATGGCATCTATTCATTAAAAAACATGTTTTAAATTATTTCTTTGAACTCATAAAATATATTCCTGGAAGACATATGTGTCGCGATATACTTATTGTCATTGTATAAAATGCACAAAAAGTGTTCGTATGAAGTATGCTAAACATCAATTTTTATTTTTTGGAATGTAAATCCAAGAGGTAAATCTAAATACCATCTACATTTTCATTATAGTATTAACTTCTAATACACTTGCATTGCACGTAACCCAAATTTCACACATCGAAAGCCCATAAATGTCCTTGTATAGATCAAAGCAGTGGCACAAACAACTTTCATCTATTGTCTAATATGTGCTACATTCTGTATAGATACATTTTGTCATGTTTATTCGTTTCAGCAAAAATGTATTTATTGAAAATGTAACAAACCATACAAACGCACATGTGTTTGCTTTCAGATGTTCTCATTCGATTCTGACACGAAAGCTGATAAACAAAATTATCAAGCTGACACCGTGTAAAACAGCCCTATATATACAAACTATACCACTAGCTTCAATACATAATTCCTTAGGAACATGAAACAGGGAAATGCCTCCTTTACAATCATTACCATTCCCATTTCTGCATAGAAACATGAAATTTCAGAAACTTTCTATTGCGGTCCTTATTCTAGTTTGCGTAAAATGTGAAGACCTAGCTATTGAAAATGATGAAGTGGGCCTAGTGGACAAAGAGTTAGAAGGAAATGATAGACTGTTAGACGAAGAAGACAGTTATGATATCCGCGAAGATGACCTGGAAAGCTTGCTGCTTACGAGAGATCAGAACGTACAGCTGCGACAAGGTTCGCGCAAGTTACAATTAGCTAAATTATTAAAACATTTCTTTAATGGCTAGTTCTTCCATTGATTCCAAAGCAAGCTGCACCAGTCCATTACAGAACAAAGCCAAACCATGTAGAAAATGCAATGCTGACAGCACGTGCTCCAATGGAGGAACGTGCTGCCCTAAAATTGTAACTAAGATCAGGAGGAAGAAGAAAGGTAGGGTTCGAATATATATAGATTGGCCCTTCACTTCTTAAACTAAACCTTCCCACAGCTTCCAGATAACCTATTTGATATAGGTAATATAGTATGAAAATACGTAGCTTAAAAAACGCGTGTCGCGTGCATCATCTAACTATATTGCATGGAACACCTATTAAATAATTCCAGGCACATCTTACTAATTTCTGTTTTTATACAGGTAAAACTTGCAAACAAATGAACAAGAACTGCGTCAAATTAAAGCCAAACCTTCCGGCAGCACAAAATTCGATTAAGCAGTGCATCTGCGGCAACGTTAAGCAATGCTGCACTAATAGGGGTAATGTTATAACTACAACCACTTCGAGCACCACAAGGGCAAGTGTGACCACTACAAGATCAACTACCACACCAGCAGCCACTGCAGTTGTAACAACCTTAACTACACCAAGGGCAACCATAACTACGACAGGGGCAGCTTCAACTGCGACTGGGGCAACCTTAACTACTACAGGGGTAACCTCAACTACAACAGGGACAACCTCAACTACAACAGGGACAACCTCAACTACAACAGGGACAACCTCATCTACAACAGGGACAACCTCATCTACAACAGGGACAACCTCATCTACAACAGGGACAACATTAGCTGCTACAGGCACTACCTCAGTTGTTACAGGGACAACCTTAACTACAACAGAAATCACAACAGGAACCGCAACTACAACAGGAACTGCCTCAACTACGACAGGGACAACCACAGTACCAGCTGGTCCAACAAGCTTTCTAATTTAATCAGTATCACAAAAAATGCCACATGTAATGAATGTAATTATTTTCATTGCAGGAATATAATTATCAACCGCACATAACCCATGATGAACACGCAGGAGTTGCAGTCAAGTCTCATTTCAACATTGAAAACATCACTGTATTTTTTGTTATTGGTTGTCATCGATAAACAATATTTTACAATAAATGTATTGAAAAGGATTTTTGGCCATTATTCTTTCATGTTCTTCAAGACAATCAACAGCTTGAATATAATACCACATTGCATTTAACCATCTGATATAAATAATTATTCCGAGTAAAACTATGCAGTATTCATGACTCAAAGTCTAAAAATGATAATTTCAGGAAAGCATTTCTTCAAAATTTCAGGATGTCTCTCAGGAAGAGTTAGAAAAAATAATACATATCATTGGATATTAAACTGGCTATGAATGGCATTTACCATATCAAAGCGATTACTAGCTCCCCTTGTTTACACGCTTCCCTCGATTTAAGGCCCCACTTTCAGGGTGAAAAGTTTTTTTAGAACCTCCACTGATTAGCCGCCTCCTACGTTTTCAGGCCCAATTTTTGTCGCTCTCATATGTTGACCTTGCTTTCAATTACAGGCTTATTAACTGCCCACCACTTTTGAAATCCCATGCATTTACAAATTTGCAAGCAAAAATCCCAGTTACTAAGCTGGAGAAACTAATGCATTAGGTGAGCATTGATGCCCTTCAGTTTTTAACCGCTTCCCTCAATTATGCGCTTCCCTTGAATAAGCGCCCAGAAAATAAGATATCGAAATAATTAGCCACCGATGCTGCTCATCGAGGCGATACGTTATTATATTTATCAAATATATAGTGAAACCCTGTTATAAGGAACTTCAAGGGACCAGCAAAAACATTTCTTATATCCAAGTATTTCCTATATCCGAGTATTTCCTATATCCGAGTAAAACATTTGAAGTAAAACATTTGAAGTTAGCGCATCGCTAAAACAGATTTGCTCAAATAAGCGAAGAGGGCTGCAGACTAAGCCATCAAGAATATTGTGCTTACTACTTCGAATATTTTACTTTTTATAATGTTTGTCCCATTGTATCCTGCTTCTCTCGCTGTAGTAATCAGCCCGGAAAAAAAAAAAACACATGAATGTTTGGTCGAAACATGGCGGCACAATATTACATACATTTTGAATATTTTTCGACAAACGTTAGGTTGCTTTGCTCTGATTGGCCGAGAAGGGCAGCCAACAAGCCACGTTGGCTGCCCTTCTCGGCCAATCAGAGCACTACTAAGCTAATGGTCGTCTAAAATATCTGAAAATGTATGTAATTTGAACACTTTCAGCATTTGGGATATCATTATTGGTGATTATATTCTTCGATTTTCACAATCGAACGATAGTGTTAGGAATCGCTGTCTATTCACCTTTAATAAAAGGCTTTTATAAACAGCCCCCCTTGTTGTAATCCCCAACTATTAATTGCCCTTTCTTGGTATTAAGTCCTATTGAAAAGGAAGTGGTTTGAAGACACACCTTCCATAGACCCCGTTGTTTCTTTCTTACCTTTCAACTGACAATAGTTGCATGTTAATTAATACATTTTCATTGACATTATGTTGTTTGTCACCTATCTTCCATGTTGGATGACCGGGCAATGGTTGTTGCATATCTAATAATTGATTTGCATGCAGATTTTGTAGAACGGACATATTTTTGTGTCTGTGAAAACATGCAAACTTTGTAGATTTTTGTACATTTATCATAATAAAGTAGCAGATATACCGAAAAATTGCGAATTCATAGTTCCACAAGAACCAGTATGACATCAGTCCCATGGTACCATGTCGATATATTGTCGAACACAATTCTCTTTGTACGCGCACAAGAGAAATACTGCGAAACACAGTACTTAACTTTGTTTGATTTCTCACCGAACGTGGGTTTCTATAGAAGACAAACAGGTGTAACATATGTTTGCTTTCATAACTTTTAGTACCTATTGTATCCTGTCATCAAACGCCCATCAGTACATTCTTACACTGGGACCGAGCAGTATATATACCCAGGACCACTGCAGTACCAAGCAGAGTAACATCTCCTTCAAGGTGGTTAACAGCCAATTGACATCCTCCTCATCCTTCTCAACAAACCAACAAACTAGCAACCATGAAGTACTTCGTACTCTTCGGTTTAGCCCTTGTCTTCCTTATGGTAACTGTACATTGCGAAGACCTTGCAATTGATGAAGACGACCGAGAATTGGATGAAGATGACAGAGAAGTAGATGAAGCAGACCTGAAGTCCTGGCCATTCATGAAGGAAGTTGCAGCTTCGTTGCGCCAAGGTAAGGAACCACCCAATGTCACCGCACGTTACGCAAAACGCAAATTTAAAAGCTAACCTATTCAATAACTTTTCAAGCCGAATGCAGCAGACCTGTGGTCAACAATGACAAAAAATGCACAGTACCATGTGCTGCTGACCGTACATGCTCTAACGGTGGAATCTGCTGTAGCAAAAGTCAAATCACCATCAAAAAGAAGCCAAAGGGTATGAAACGGCCTTCAAATTCAGAAAATTGAAAACTGACCTCCTTAATTTGCTAATCTCAGCTTCAAATAACATTGTTATGTGCTTCTTATAGGCAAGACCTGCAAGCAAAGCAACAAGGACTGCACTAAATACGTACCAAGCTCAGGGCTTTTGCGCATCATCAACGTCGTGCTTCCACCAGCACAAACGACCAAGAAACCCAAGGCAGCCAAGAACAAGCAATGCATGTGCAGCAAGACCACATATTGCTGCACACCTGGATCAGCAACTACCACAGCTGCCACAACTTCAGCCACAACAACATCAAGTGCATCTACCGATACAACTGCATCAGGCGCATCTACCGACACCACTGCATCAGGCGGATCTACCGATACCACTGCATCAGGAGGATCTACAGATACCACTGCATCAGGAGGATCTACTGATACCACTGCATCAGGAGGATCTACTGATACCACTGCATCAGGAGGATCTACTGATACCACTGCATCAGGAGGATC
>JAQFZQ010000858.1:0-25301 GCA_034696005.1 Glomeris marginata
CCTACGCTGTGGTTCGCAAATCGACGTAGCCCAAAGCGTTCGATTGCCCCTCCTGAACCAAAGTATATAGCTCATTGTTCTCATCCTATTTTCCGTATAAAAGATGTACAAAGTGACCGACGGCGAACTGCGCGTGGGCAACTTGACGGAAGCCGTCGTCCAGAGGATCGCCCTCAAAGACATCGTATAGAGTTCTTGTACTTGTGTGAAAATAAAGTGTTTCAGTAGATGACTTCGGCGCGTATGATCTTCACTTCGTCGACCGGTCTGTCGGACGAATCGGTTTCCACGAGGCCGATGCGCTGCACCACGTGCATGCCGCTGTGGACCCTGGCGAAGATGGAGTGCTTGCCATCTAACCATTGAGCTGGTGCGAGTGTTATGAAGAACTGGCTGCCGTTTGTGTTTGGCCCTGAGTTGGCCATCGACAGTATCCCGGCACCTGAATTACCAGAAATAGAAAAGCACCATTCATTTGCGCGCGATTCAATTTGCTATTATTATATTTTTATTATTTTAATTTATTATTATTTGTTTTATGTACTATGCAACAAACACATTAAAATCTACTGTAATGGGATTCCAGGATTTCCTGGAACAGTAATCTAATGGAATTTGAAATTGGCCAAATTAAAATTTGTAACAATAAATAAATCACAATTTTTGATGTGTTCACAGAAATATTTTGCTAAATTTCATCTGCATTAAATAATATTAATTTGTCTTGGAATTTTGTCTGAAATGGTCATGGAAATCCAGAATAATTCATATTCAAAGCGGTACATGCTTAATTATATTGGAAATAGTGAAATTGTTCATTTTTCAAATCGAAATTTATAATTAATTTAATTTCAAGACATTCTGGATTTCAATTCCACTTCAAAACCTCGTTCAAAACAGTACCTAGAACGTGATCTCACCAATTTAGGATGTTATGTAGATTGGGATTAACATCAACATGTTTGTTTGTACACAGAAAACAGGATTTCAAAATTCATTGTTGGAAAACCAACCGGATTTTATATATAAAATTTGCCATCCGTGCAAAAGGATAAATCCGGTTGCCATCCCAGAATCCTGCCTAACCACCAAATGTATGTTTATATATTATTTATATACCAGTGTGTCTCAAATCGTCGTGTATTTCATCATCAAAGCATTTTCCGTAAATCGAAGCTCCACCTCTTCCTGAATAAACAAACTCATATTTAATAAATGCAAATATAGTAATTTATCTATATTTCGTGAGTGTACCGGTTGCGGTTGGGTCTCCTCCTTGGATCACGAAGTCTTTGATGATGCGATGAAATTTACAACCGTTGTAATAACCTCGTCTGGCCAATTCGGCAAAATTTCGACAAGTGTTCGGTGCGTGTTGCCAGTAAAGTTCGATCATAAACTCCCCGATCCTTAAAACCGGTAAAATATACGTTAATCACACAATAAACTAATCCTTCTTTACGTTAAAACACGCGTACTTACGATGTATCGAAGCTAACGTGCGGCGGCTGCCAAGATTTATCGGGAATGCTCGCCATTTTAGTCCTAAAAGATTATAAGATGCGAATGGAACGAAATTCAAATGCGCAATGAGGCCGAAGTGTTGCCAGTTCCGTTCATCGTAGTAATAAAACTAGTTTTTCCCCGGTTTTTCCCGGTTTTTCCGTCATTCTACCCTATTCTGTTGTGGTAAGCTATTCTTTATCGAATAACACAAGCAGTAAGTTATTTTAATACATGACACTCACAGTTTGGTCGGTAATGTTATGTTTTATATACGTTGGGAATGTTTTGATACAGAATTATGGACCGCATCTAGATGCGGGACATAGTGACGCCGCCGATGTAACGTTAATTAAAGTATAGGTACTAAAAAGGACAAAACCGTACACATAGCATACTCGTATTTATGAAGCCCTGTACTGATCAATCACCTTTCCGAAATGTAATAATGGAACTGAATAAAACGAACAGGTTCAATTAAATCCAAAGCGGGATTACGGTGGACGTCACGTCGTCCCGGCGTCACAACGTCTACGACAGATACTCACTGGCGGGAATATATTTAAATTGATTTTAAGTATAAAACTTGCTTATGTAATAATACCCTAATAAAATATATTCTGGTTAAGGATTTTTCTACGCATTTTTATAATCTTTGCTGAGGTTTAGTATATCTTGCCTAATTTGGTGAAAGGTTCCCCTTTAATTGATATATTTCACTTTAAAATTATATAGGCCTGAATATTTCATTTCCAAAATATACATCTAAGCAAACAATAATTTTGATTAATTGCTATCTATTATTGTATACGTACACAATGAATTTTCAATGCACTACCTGGATTTGTTTCCAGGAAACATGATGGCTGCAAGAATATATTGTCCATTTTTCTGATAACTTGGAAATTGAATAAAGGAAATTGCTACATATTTCTCTATATAAATATTTCAACATGGACATGTGTGTATTTTTGTTGATAACGTGCACGAATTCGCAGAACGAACCGTAGGAATTGGCGTTAAAAACAGGATGGAACTAAATAAAATGAGTCACCGCACCGCCAAATAAAAACTATATATACTTCTTACATTATTTAAATCGCAATTGTGGAAAATAATCTCTACCACAATGCCTTCTATTCCTACATTTGCACTTCTTTGCATCGTACTCCCCATTTTACTTGCATCGGGTCAAAAAGGTACGAGAACCGTTGCAATATTTCATTATATCTGTGCGCGGTGATCATATTATTTCAATTGTAATAGTAAAATGTACACATTTCAGGATTGAACTGCCCAAAGAGCAAGCATAAATACTCATCCAGGGGCACAGGATATTATCCTGCAGATGACCCAAGGGAAGGAGGATTCGTGGATTGCCGCGACAAACCACTGTACACGTTACAGGTAAGAATCTTAAAAACAGGAAATTTGTAATTTATTTTAGTATATTTAACATAAAGGATATCTCCCTGAATGTTTTACATCCATGTAACTTCATGTTCTTTCAGGATTTCTTGAGGGGCAAAGCTCCTTGGGTTGACGTGGCTATGGATCACCATCTGAAATTAAAGTACGGACTTGAGTTGTGTATTCCGGAGCTCAACAAGAAGTATAAAAAGTTCATCATTTTCAAGGTAGGTTCTTATTCACAAGTCTCTGAGCACTAGAAGCTCAACTATTAACCTTAAATGCTCCGTATAAATTCACTAGGTGACCGACACCGGACCATCTTTCGCCAAAAAGGGCTTCTCTCGCATCGACATCTGCACCAAAACAGAAGCAGACACTTTTGACGAGACCATCAATGGTCCTCTAACATTAGTTTTCAAGAAGATTGAGAAAGGAGTTCCAGGAAAAACTGCTTGCAACTGTTGCTCTTAAAACGATTCGGTTTCATTTTCTACGTACTCCTGTACACCTTTAAAGGTGAACTTATCATGGTTTTGTAAGGTCTCATGCCATTAAAACTGCTGAAAGGAAATGTAAAATTAAAACTGTTCATTGGGAATGTATTAAAAGAAAAAGATATTGGCGATACTGGACCCGCTTTCACCGACAAAGGTTTCTCTCGCATCGACATCTGCACGGAAACCGAAGCGGACTCTTTCGAGGACACCATTAATGGCCCTCTAACATTAGTTTTTAACCAGATTGAATATGGGATCCCTACACAGACAGCTTGCCAGTGTTGCAGCACTTAAAACTGTTATACTAATTAGACAAATGCTGGGTTAATTAGCATTTATACCTTTTTCGGGTTCGGTCTTCACCGGCTTCACGTTCGGTTTCCTGATGTAATGGTAGTTTGGAAGAATCCTTGTTAGGAAGTCCAACTGGAGTGTTTGTGCCTGTCAAATAGTATATTTAAACATTGAAAGAGGTTTATATGTATAAGGGGATAGGTAAATAATAGGAAATCAACTCGCAGTGGGTCGGCAAACTTGCTGTCTTCTGTGATGTTTCTCCCCGTATATTATAGTGTTTTCTGGTATGGTCTCCTGGATGGTAACTTCACATTTAGCACCGATCACGCATCCATTTGTCAGTTCGGTCAGATGACCAACTCGGGCTTCACGGATAACAAAATAACATTGCGCTTAAATCAACTTTACGTGGGACTAAACTTGAATCTACTAATTTAATCTCTAATTTCCACCTCCATCTTTAAGCAACAACATTATTTATTGAGATATAGCAATAATGTATTATCACTCCCAAGATAAAAAGAGGGAATTAGTAATCAAGTGTGTATACCTTTGCTTTCTAAAATGTTGTCATCCCCTATTTTCAACGCTTCTGACACTGAAAGTAGTAAATGTAACCAAATTAACATCAATTAAATATACATTATAATAAAATATATATTTTATTGTAATATACAGATGGAGTTTCAAAATTTTACCAGATCCAACTTCAAAAACATTGTTGTTTCCTATTGTCATCCGTCTCGCATCTGGCAGAACATTTTCTTCAGTTGATAACCTTTAAAAATAACAAATATACAAACTTAATTAAGCCTATAATTATGCAATATTCACTATTTGTTATTTAAATCGGCACACCTGTTTATAATTTGTGCCTGTTCTTCTATTAGGTTATTCTCCCCGATTATAATCGGTCCAGCTTCGGCGATTATACGAGCTTTAGTGTGCACAACTGTTTTCGCACCTGATCATTAAAATATTTATGAAAACAAATTCACGATGAAGAGAAGAGAAAAAATAAACGGAAATAAACGAAGGTACAAATTTTTCTGACCGATGAAAATGTCTCCGATCAACTCGCAATCTTTACACACGACAGCGCCGACTGCAATCTTCACTCTGAAAACAAAAGAAACGCTGTAAATAATACGATAATAAGCGATTTGCATCAACAAAATAACGAACCCCGTGTTTTCCTTGCCGACAACAGCCGCCATTTGCTTTTCTAAACGAGTGTGACGTCAGATCAGGACAATTCGCCGCCGCCGAAAAACCACCCTTGATTGGCCACATGAATTCCAGGTGGCAGCACGTTCAAGAGCGTCTTCCGTTTTAATTGCTGCACCTGTTCATCGAGGCTACGTTAATCTGAACTTCAAAACTCGATCCTCTGATAAAAAGGGAACGTAGCCTCTCTCAGCAGGTCCCCCGATGAAACCGCAAGCCCCACCTTCATTCTAACATGCTGCCACCTAGCGAGCTGTATTTGCCTGGTATTTGCGACGGGAATCACGTGACCAGTTTCTTTCCTATTAACTTCTAGCCTTGCATTTACACGACATTTTAATGTTTTGCTGTTCAAATAATGACAAAACAGGAGCAATAAACTCATTTGTTACATATGGATGGAATAGTAGATTCGAATTTTTCTCGCGTGTCTCCACCTGGCGTTGGAAAAATGAACTACGTTCCATTCTGCAACTAATTGATAAAACAGATGAAACAAATGAATGTTTCCCTTTTATACACACATTTCACATATGAAAATCAATTTTATTAACACATTGGATACAAAAGTTACCCTCGAAATGATCATACATTCGTGCGTTTGTTTTAATTCATACACCATCAAACCCGTGCCATTACAATTCCTCGTGGTGTTCATCCTGCGCATGGAAAATCACTCAAGTTTAATTCATAAATTCACTCCACTTCCACAAAATCAAATGCAATATACTCACGAATTCATCTTGTTCTTTGGCATCCGCTGCAACTTCCTCCACTTGATCCTCCTCCGGTTCATCGACATCGGGCTCTTCCTCAACCTGGAAAAGCATAAAAATGTTACTTCTAAGCCATTTAATACATGGATTAACAACACAATAAATTACCTTTTCATCTTGGGAGATGCCCAACGTTTCCCTCATCATGTTTTCCACCCTGGAAGCGAAGGACACGGTGTCCCGCAACATATAACCAGACCTTAAAGTTGCCGTCTCAAACATGACGTGCGCCATGTCGCTAGCTGCCTCATCATCCTTGTTCAACTGTTCAGTCGTTAAATTGAATTAGAGAAACTGCTGTATTTTTCTTGTGTACAAGGCAACATTTGGATACGTACTTCAACCCTCCTCAAGAGTTCCTTGATCAACGGATGCCTCGGATTGATTTCCAAAGTTTTCTTTTGGTTCAAATAAAAGCTGCGAACAGAGAAGAAAATTAAAACAAATAGAACGTTTGGTGCAAACAATGTAAACAGTGTTGGTGACATACTCTCTTTGAGTGTCCTGGGTCTTGCTGTGTGCGTTGGAAAGGGCCAATCTCTCCATGTTGGCGGTCCAACCGAAGGTGCTCGCGACCAGAGCGCACGGCGAATCGGCAAGACGCTGCGAAACCTTTACCTTCGAGACCTACAGCGATCACGAATGCCAAATGTCAACCAAACTTTATATAACAAAACCACATATACATGTCTTAACAGAGCGTCTACTGCCATGTAACTCCTGGGGAAGAAAATTATTAAAATTATAAAGTTGGGCATGGGAAAAGAAAGCCTCGAGATTAATTAAAATATTAAGATTTGGAATAATAAGAATTAAGAAATTGGAAGTAGAATTAAGAAATTGGAAGAAGAATTAAGAAATTGGAAGAAGAATAATAAGAATTAAAGAATTGGAAGAAGAATGAGAATTAAGGAATAGGATGAATGAAGGAATTGGAAGAATGAAGGAAATGGAAGAGGAAGTAATGCCATTAAATTTGTGTAAAATGGTCATGGAAATCCAGGAAAACTCACTGGAATTTACGCGTAACCTACACGGTAGACACCCTGCCGTTTACCGCAACCGGCCCTTACTTTCTCCTTGAGGGGCCCTTCCTCCAGCCACTTCGTAAGCGGTTCAAACCTATCTGTGATCTTCTCCAGAGCCTCCTTCGACTTCTCGTCGTCTCCCAACGAGAACCCTTCCTTGGCCACGTTCATGAACTTCTTTCCCTCGAACTCCGGCAACGAGTTCACCGTGTACTCGTCCACCGCCTCCACCAGGTACAGAACCTCGAAGCCCTTCTTCAGCAGCTTCTCCACGAACGGCGACTTCTCAACCTTCAATTACACAAAGTTACAAAACCATTAACCATCCATTAACAAAATCTCATTTCAAATTAAAGTTTTCTCTCTAAATTGAGCCGTACTTCATCCCGTGAAGATCCAGCTATGTAATAAATATGTTCCTGCTTCGGCTTCATCCTTTCCACGTATTCGGCCAAACTGGTCAGCGCCTCTTTCTCCTTCGAAGATTGGAAGCGGAGCAACTTGGCCAATCTGCTTCGGTTCACCGCGTCTTCGATCAAACCCAACTTTATGCTAACAAAACCCATTAATATTCGCGTTATTAAACCAAGTTAATATTAACGCACCAAGACATTCAATGTCACTTATATTATTACTTTGTACTGTATTCCGCCCAGAACTTCTTATACTCCTCCTTCTCTATCTTCTTGATCATGTCCAGCGCTTTGCGCACCAGTTTCTTCTTGATGACCTTCAGCAGTTTATGCTGCTGGAGGGTTTCCCTGGAAACGTTCAGGGGAAGGTCGTCCGAGTCCACCAATCCCCTGATGAAGTTCAAGTAGCTGGGCATCATGTCCGTGAAGTCGTCCGTGATGAAAACTCTCCGCACGTAAAGCTGCGTATCAATAGTACAATATTAAAACCTGGTTTAAAAAGACAGCTGTTCGCATCAGGGCCATAGGACCATCAGGACAAACTTCACCTTGATGTTCTCCGTCTTTGTGCCGTATTTGTTGAAGGACTCGGCCGGTTGGACCTTCGGCAGGAAGAGCATCGCCTTGAAGGTTACCTCCCCTTCCGCCACGAAATGGATCTTCGCGAGTGGATCTTGAGAGTCTTTTGTCATGGTCTTGTAAAACTCATTGTACTCTTCATCTTTTATCTGCGAAGGTCTGAGTGGTAACATTTAGTTAGTTTTACGCGATTGGAAATCTGGAAATGAATAAATCAAAATGGTCTGTTGTCAAGATTCTTACTTTCTTAACCAGATTGGTTTGCTGTCGTTGATGAGAAGCCAATCCCACGTGGTCTTCTCCACTTTCTTCTTCTTCGGCTTCTCCTCTTCCTTCTCTTCTTCAACCGCCGCTTCTTCGTCTTCCTCCGGCTTCTCTTCCACTGCATCTTCCTCGTCTTCTGTGGGTTCATCTACCATTTCAGTCTGCCAAAAACAACCAAAATCATCACACATTTATAAATCTCATTTCTTTAGAAGTGACACAGAAAAGTTTAATATATAATTGCCTTGCTGGTCCATAGGTAAATAGGGAAGTTGATGAACTGGCTGTACTTCTTGATCAATCCTTTAAGGGTGTCTGGCTCGAGGAAGTCTTGCGCTTCTTCTTTCAGGTACAAACTTTAAAATAACAATACATATACCCAAATAAATACAGATGTACAGTGGTCAAAATAAGACCAATCTTATTGAGCACGAAGCACAACAAATGAATATTAAAGGTGAACTGACAAGGTTTTGTAACATACCCTGGAATGTGTGTAATTCTATAGAATTAATGCCAATAAAACGATTGGCGCAAACAGAACTTTTTTTAAAAATTTTTACAAAAAGTTACAAGTAGTTAAAGATGGCGTCACTGAAGGTTGGCGTCACAGTGTCCTATGAAACTAAATAATGCATATCTGTGGCAATAATGCCTCAAATGGCCTCAAACTTTCAGACAATGTTCCTAAAATAGTGGCAATCAAATGCTCGCTTTTTCAGGGTATGTTGCAAAACCTTGTCAGTTCACCTTTAAGATGAGCAATTAAGAAGGAAATACCTAACGGTGGTTCCTCGCTTGAGGGTGTCACCTCTGGGGTCTTCGACAACGCTGAACGAAGCCGAATCGGACTCCCAGATGTGTTGCTTGTCAGCGTTGTGTTTCGATGTTACCACAACTCTGTCAGCCACCAAGAAGGCAGAGTAGAAACCAACTCCAAACTGGTTAATTGAAATATAAATATTAGTATCATGGGACATCAGCAAAGGTGAATGGACCTTGGACCAAGAATGGACAACGGTCACCTGTCCGATCAAGTCACCGGCTTCCTGGCTTTCCTTGCTGTCCGACAACTTGCCGAGGAACTCCGATGTCCCGGACTTGGCTATCGTACCAAGATTGTTGACCAGGTCGGATTTGGTCATCCCGACACCGGTGTCTGTTATATGTAGAACCTTCCCATCTTTATCAGCCTGGGAATAGAAGAGACATGGTGTTAGTACTATATAGTTGACATGTACAATGTCCCTTATTATACCTTTATCCTGATGGTGGTCTCTTCTGTTGCGTCCAGCGCTGTCTTGTCCGTAAGGGCCAACAACCTAATCTTGTCCAGTGCATCAGATGCATTGGAAATAAGTTCTCTGAGGAAAATCTGTCATTTACAAAAATCTCAATCAATAACATTCTATTTTTTCTTAATCCAACAAATTAATAAAACTTGCTTCTTTATTTCTGTACAGTGAGTTGATTATCAACTTCATCATTCGGTTAACCTCAGCTTGGAATGCGAATTTCTCAGACTTTTCCCTCAGTTCCTTCACCTGGGCTACATTCAATCCATCTAATTTTATAGCTTCTTCCTCTCTAAATAATACAAAAACAAATATTAATTAAATAAAAAAGCGATCTGGTTCAATCAAACAAGAACATTAGCAGTGGTAAACAATGTAGTTGAACAGGCAAACAGTGTCAAATAACAGATGCTCAAAGCCAAGCTCAAAGCTCAAACAAAGCAAAGTGGGCGATTCATAATTCCTGCGCAATAAAATTGCACGGGTTAACACGGCGTGCAACATCGCAACTGGATTACAATGGGAAGTGTTGCGCGAGATGGTTTTTCGCGCAAGACAGTTGCACGAGATCCATATCACAAAGTAACATTCAAAATTTGAAAACGTGCCTTTTAACGACTTCGTCGTCGGTTCTCGACGCATCCCGACTGCTTCCTAAATCGATGTCAGCAGTTGGGGCTTCTTCATCGTCATCTTGGGCTCTGCAAGCTCCTGAATTTCGTGAAAATAACCGAGAATTACGTGTTATCGCTATACGAATCCATTCTTAAAAATCGTTAAAATAACGTTCGAAATCTTAATCTAATATTACCTGTTAGTAAAACAACAAGAGCGATGGCGAAAATAAATGCTTTCATTCCTTTGGCTAAGTTTTATCGCCAAGAGAAGAGAATAATATCGACGAACCACGACTTGATCGACCGGCGAAGTGTCGAGAAATTTGCGAACGTTACCAAGGAGATAACCCCATCCACCAATAGGAATCGCCCACGCATTCGCCTCCAACCAATGACCGTTACTTGGAACAGCGGCAAGCAACTTGGCTTCCTGTGATTGGTGCGAATCACGTTCCAGTAGATTCTTATTGATAGCTCCGCCTTAGGAGGTTGAACCCGGTTGAACCCGCGAATCTAAATACGGAACGTGTCGGTCATACAGCGCCGCCTCGTGTCACATTATGTAACTACATATAGCAGATTTCCACCATTTCCGCGCATGCGGAGATTGAGCGCCCTCTCGTGTCTAGTATGCAAATAACGGATTGAAACTGACAATTTGTTGATATTAAAGATATAATATATCGTTTTACGACCGAAATAAACGATGTGAATTCGTATTATTGCTTCGTTGGTTAACCAACTTCATGAACTGAGTGACGTCATGCACATCAATCAACAAGATTGACACAGCAAATATTGGTGCTTAGAACATTAAAATTATATAACTACGCTGAATTCCGATTCCAGCAAGATATATATAATAAACTCCGATAACACTCACATCGAGATTACCTATGTAGACAAAGAGATGACATGAAATTTGAACAGATTCAGCGATTTTTAACAATATTTCCCACCGGAATGCTCTCGATTCGAACGTTCGCCGCCATCTTGGATGTAGGCCTAAAACAACTGCAAGTTTCTTGTAAAACCTGGCATGTTATTATCATAAAATGGAATATAGCCAACAAAGAATGACTATGAAAGGATAAACAATAAAGTTTTAAATACTGCCAACACATTATACCCATCCCAGTGTAACCGTTTCCTTTTCCATTTCTAGAGGGGAAGGCTAGTGTATGCGACAATGTAATTAATGGAATCACTAAAATTAATTGTATGGTTGGAAAACCAAATGCATTCTTATCCTTGGATTGGTTTCTTACCGAAGGTATGCAGAAGTAATATAGGGAAACGAGAGTACAATTACTTTTGGTTCCGTTTATTTAAGAAAGTATAAGAACCTTGCAGAAAATATATTTTTGAAACAACTTTATTGTTACCAGTTACCAAATTACTTTGTAAGTATTTCACATTAATACAGTATTCTTTTAACGATTTTTATTTCGTTTTTTTGTAACACGCTATTCTTTAAACAGATGCATTTCTTATTTCTAAGCATCAAGAAAAACGGCATGCACATCGAGTTATTAAAAATCTTCGCGTATAACGACATCGCAGTAAAATCTATACAAACATTTTTACATCGTATTACGATAATATATAAACATCTTTTTAAAATTAAAAAAGTAACGTTCAACGTTTGGTTAGTAGTAGCCATAACGGTCGGGGTATTCCACGGGATATTCCACAGGATAGTCCATCGTTGTGTGGAGGAAGAAGTCTTCATGTTCTGGAGGAACCTCTTCTGTAGTGAAGCCATCCTCAGTGGACATCATGGATTCAGTCACATGGTCTTCATCAGATGTTTCCGTTGACTGGGATTGGCCACCTTCATCTGTTGGGCTTTCACCAGAAGATTCTTCTAGGTCTTCACCTTCCTGGAACACTTGTGTTGAAGATTCAAGGAGCCTTGCGTAGTACCCGATGGGGGCTTCGGTAGATGCGTTTCGATGATGATGTAGTGGTGCTTCGGTCTGGTTAGCGTAGTGATCCGATGGAAGGGAAGTGAGGGTTTTGGTAATGGTAGAGTTTTGAGTATCATTCAAGGTAGTTGGAAGTGTTCCAGGAACTTCAGTGCTAGGATGAATTGTGGAACTGGATTCATTTTTTGGTTTGTAGTGGGGCTCTGGTAGGATGGTGGCGTTGTCTTGGGACATCCTTCCGTAAACCCGTACTGGAACTGGTGGCTTCTCGGTCTTCACATACTTTGGCTTCTGTGTGATATAAGGAACTTGGGAATCTTCATCGGAGCCCGTTTCATATCCTTGCGATTGTTCTTCAGTAGTCATCATAGAGTCTGTAACTTCCTCAGATTCTTCATCAGAATCTGTATCCAATGTAGTAGATGTTGCAGATGCAGAGTCATCAGGGTCTTCATCTGTTACAGAAGCATCAGATGTTGCTAGTAGTTCATCTTCAGGTTCTTCGGTGGAGTCAGTAGTTTCTGATGGTGTCCAGTGGCCAGAACGTTCAATGTGGATTTCCCTTGCCAGGTCTTCAGGAATTTGGGTGGCATGGTGGTACCTTCCCTTACTCTTCTTACGAATTGGGATAGTGGTGCCATGGAAGTGGCCGTGATCGTAACCATCATCTTCTGTGGATGTTGGATTACTTGTTCCAGTCACCAAGGCATCTGGATTCTGGGGATTATCACTGGTGATGGTACTCTGGGACGATTCCAATAGATCAGTATGGCCTTTGGTTTGGTAGGTTGTGGTAGATTCCTGGACGTCATTGGTTATGGAGTGATAGTCTGGCATGACAGTGGATTGGTAGAACTTGCGTTGACGGTATACCACGGGAACATCTTTGGTCTTGTATCCGGTAACAGCAGGACTGTATGGATGGCCAGGTTCCTTTGTCTTGTATGTAGTTCCATCAGTAGAGGACTCTTTTTCATAGAAGGTAGTTCCAGCAGTAGTCTGGGATGGTTCTTCATCATCTGTTGAATCTTCCAGGACTGTAGAGCTGGGGTGCAAGACAGATTCTGTTGAATCAGGAGTTGCACTAGGAACTGTACTTGGATTTTCCTCATGGTGTTCATAGACGGGCTCTGGTGGGACCATGGTACTTTGGGAGAGTCGACCATAGTGTCTGACCGGAGGAGTCTTGGTAGTCTTTACATGGTGGCGTTGATTGGGTGTTGTATCATATGGATGTTCATCGTTGTAAACTGGATGTTCTGTAGTCTGGAACATGGTTTGGGTGAAGTCTGTAGAGTCCTGGTCATCTTCCGGTAGAGAGGAAATGGTTCTTGCAGTGTATGATGGTTCAAATTCATTAGAGGTGCTATCAGGCATCATGGTGCTGGGATTGGAGTGATCATCTTCTAAAGATTGAACAGTACTGGAGTACGTGGTGGACTTTAAATCAGCTTCTCTTGCGTATTGGTCCTCCGGCATCATTGTAGTCATTTGATGCATCCTGCCATGATACCTGGTAGGGCGCCTTGTGTTCCTCCTTCTGTTCTTGTACTTTCTGGTGGTCACATCAACATACGAGTCTTCGCCTTCTGGAAAGGGACTGGTGTCGGCTGAAGTCATCGTTATCCCTTCAATGGCTCTAGCTTGAATATCGGTGGAAGCAATGACAGTAGAGATGGAAGCATCTTCAACTTCAGATGGACTCACGGACACCTCAGTAGCAAGTTCAGTTTGGGAAGTCCCTTCAGGGGTCATGGTCAAGTCAGTGGTGCTTTCTTCCTGGCGGTCGTGCAAGTCCACATATTCCAGGTTTATGGTGGTTCTGTGGTACCTTCGGCCATACTTCTGAGGGGGTGGCTTGGTGGTAGTCTTGTACATGGGGTCCTCGTAAGATTCCTGTTCAGGAGACTTGTAGGTAGAGGATGGGACATCAGTGTAATGATCATGATGTTCTGTAGTGGTAGAGTGCCCAGTGACTGTAGCAGAGTCTTCTTCAGCATCCACAGGAGTCATTGAGAATCCAGTGCGGCCATTGGTGATGCCAACTTCATCAAGTTCAGCAGTAAAGCCAGGAGTAGTTTCAGTGGCTTGGTCTTCATAGTGATCATCAGGTTTGGAATCCTCTGTAGTCTGGTGGACCAATCTTCCGTAGTACTGAACTGGTGGCTTGGTGGTCGTGGTCATGTACATAGGGCCTTCATAGGAATCTCTGCCAACAGACTTGTAGGTAGTCGATGTAAAAGTGAATTGGTCATTGTCCTCTACAGTTGTAGAGTGCCCGGTGACCGCAACAGTGTCATGTTCCACATCCAGAGGGGTAACAGAAGCATGTGTGTACCTAACAGTTCTTGCAACTTCGACTTGTTCAGTAGTAGAGTCTGGGGTAGTTTCAGTACCTTGGTGTTCATGGTGGTCATCAGGTACGTAACCCATTGTGGTATGGTGAGCCAATCTTCCGTAGTAGCGAACTGGTGCCTTCGTTGTAGTAGTAAAGTACACAGGGTCTTCATAAGAATCCCTGCCAAGTGGTGTGTAATGGACAGTGGAGCGGACATCAGTAGTTACTTCTGCATACTCTGTTCTGGTTGCATGTCCAGTCACTGGTGTCGTGTCTTCAACAGAATCCCAAGGAGTCATGGAAGCACCAGTACGGCCCTCAGTACCTTCCGCTTCATATTGTTCAGTAGCAGAGGCAGTGGTCGTTTCAGTAGCTTCTTCATGGTGGTCATCAGGGTTGACATCCATGGTAGTTTTGTAAACTTGTCTGCCATAGTACCGGACTGGTGCCTTGGTGGTCGTGGTCCGGTACATTCGGCCTTCGTAGGAATCCCCATCAACAGAGTTGTAGGTAGTAGATGGAACATCAGTGGGTTGGTCATGGTCATCAACAATGGTAGAGTGTCCAGTAACAGTAACAGAGTCATCTTCAACATCAAGAGGAGTCTCAGAAGCACCTGTATAGCCCATGGTCCTTGCAAACTCTACTCGTTCAGTTGCAGTGTCAGGGGTAGTCTGGGTAGCATGGTGTTCATCGTGGTCATCAGGTATGTAACCCATAGTGGTAGGTTGTGCCAACCTTCCATAGTATCGAACCGGTGGTGACTTGGGAGGGGTTGCATACACTGGTTTCTTAGTAGTGTACACTGGACCCTCGTAAGAATCCCTTCCCACAGACTCATAATACGTGGTTGATGGGCCATCAGTGGATCTGTCATAGTCCTCTACAGTTGTGGAGTGCCCAGTGACAGTAGCAACATCATCTTCAGCATCTAGTAGAGTCATGGAAACACCAGTATGACCATCAGTGGCCTCGGCTTCATCTTCTGTAGAAACGGGTGGCGTAGTTTCAGTGACTTGGTCTTCATGGTGGTCATCAGGTTTGGAATCCATTGTAGTGTGGTACACCAGCCTGCCGTAGTACTGAACTGGTGCCTTGGTGGTAGTGGTCACGTACACAGGGCCTTCGTAATCCCTGCCCACATCTTTGTAACGCATTGTGGACAGGACATCAGTAGTTTGTTCTGCATACTCTGTTCTGGTTGTATGTCCAGTCACAGTTACAGTGTCCTCATCAGCATCCAAAAGGGTCATTGAAACTCCAGTGTAACCCTCTGTCTTCGGAAGGTTATCATCTTCAGTAGTTATGTCAGCAGGTGTAGTTTCAGACACATGGACTTCATAGTGGTCATCAGGCTTGTGGTCAACGGTAGTTTCATAAGATTGTCTTCCAAAATATCTTACAGGAGTCTTTGTGGACTTCAAGTAGTTAGATCTTCTGGTGATGGTAGTGATCAGGTCGTAAAAGTTCTTGGCTGGAAGGTAACCAACAGTCTGGGTTGAAGCAGCCAGGGAAACTTCGGTGGGTTGGTCATCAATGTCCAAAGGAGTGGAAGGAACAGTCACAGCCTCATGTCCAGTGTCATCAGAAGCACTGGTCAATGTGGACAAGGAAACTCCATTTTCAGCACCCATAGTTTCGAACTGGTCTTCGGTGGTTCCCTTGTAGGACACTTCAGCAATCACTTTAACAGGTGGACATGGAGAAGCAGTCTTATTTGTACACGGTTCTGGTGTCCCAGTGTGGTCATCAGGTCTGGTAACATCATCAGTGTTGTACTCAGTTGTTGGAAAATTTGTCAAGTCCTCCAGGTCATCGAAAGGAGTGTGGGATGGCACACCAGTAGTGATATGGTGGTATTCATAGTCTTCAGCCAGGGTTAGACAACTCAGTGATAACATCAGAAGAACAAAGGCTCTACAAGATTGAGCCTGCAAATACAAAAAAGTTAAATTCTGAATAAAAAATGTACTAAAACAAAGAAAAACAATAAATAAAAACACTTACCATGATAAAATCAGGAACAGCGGTGTAAATAAAACGAGGACCAGCCCCGTGGAATCTGCCAGCAGCTACTGATTTTGGTTCGAATTATCACCAGTTTATAAAGGGTTTGGTCATGTCACGTGATCGAGTCGACCAATGGCGTTCGAGGAATAGATGGAAACCATATTGCAAAAGAAGGACAAAGTGCGACGCAATCGGAAAGATTTGCATGAATATTAAATGATTTCTGAGAAATTATCACTGTTTTTTGTTGACCTTTAGGTCCGAATAAAACCTGCAATAGCGGAATTCGGCGATTGTCATGCAGCGACCTCTACATTCGGAAATGTGAAAACCGACGATGAAATGCGAATTTATTGTAGAATATTAAAAGATTTCAATTATATGTGTCGTAAAACATCTAAACAAACATTATTTGCAGTCCTAATTGAATGTTTCCGGTTATTCCATGCATTTGTTACCATTTGCGCAGGATTTTCGTCTAGTTAGTAGCGGTCGTTCCATTTTTCAAATTCAAATTTCATCGAACGTCCCGAAGCGCATCCGCCAATCGTGATGGCGCTCGGCTATTCGGACACGCCTCTAAATAGCCGTCCGCCAATCGTGGCAACCAAACCCAACCGCGTTTTTTAAAAATTATACAGAATATGTCTCTATATTGTTTACATGTCTTATTTCAAGGCAGAATATACTGTTTTTGATATTTAAAAAATGTATGTTCACCATTCTAAAATCACCATTTCGAATTCCCTGAACCGTTTGTAAACTGTCGCACATCCGTATACATAGTAGTACTATCATGGTAGTACTAAATTTACAACATCTTGACATCATTTATTCTCATTTTACCTCCTTGTATTTACCAGATTCCCGTGAATTTTCCTAATTACAGTGTTGCCGTGGTTGAAAAGCGTCGAATTACACACTTTTATATATCAATCTGAAATTTATTAATTACTACCAAGAAAAAGAGAACTAAAACACAAATTATGCATCAACCAACCAATAATTCCGAACAATATGTTCAAATACACAAAAAAAGAAACTACAAAAATTAATAATGATTTAAAAAAGTATCACACAATATCCCCTCATTTCGATTTAACTGCAGGGGTTTTCGTTTTGTTGGACGGGGTCCCGGAACCGAAACTGAACCTCTTGGCGTTACTGGACGGTGTCAAAGACCTGGTGGATATGTTGCCAATTTTCCTGTTTTCCAAAATCAACACGTGTAAACCTTCTAACAAACCAAAGACCGTACGTTACCGCAAACCGATTTACTTCAAGTCGATGACGGGTGTTGCCGGCGAAGCCGGCAATTTCATCGCAACCGTTGCTTTCATCGGAACAGCCTTACTTGTCACTCCAGCCTTCTTTTTATTAATCGCCAGCGATTGTTGCAACGTTTTGGGAACGATGGAATTGAAGAATTTCTTGGACGACACCGAATTGTTGCCGTTGGTTGCCGATTCTGAAAACGTCAAATTGTGCCGCGTGTGTTTATCAATAATATATTATAATAAATAAATAATGTAGAAATTATGTAACCTTTCGATGAGATGTCAGTAGAGCAAGAACTATTAAAGGAGGACACTGATGATCCAGAGCTTGATCTTTGTCTGCGGTGCGCCGTCAGAGGAGACGTGGGAATGCGGCTCGGTACCGGAGGCCCTTTGAACGTCACAACCTGAAAATACGAACAAGGAATACTCACAACTATAAAATCCTATCTTTTTCCACCATTTCCATGAACATTTTAACACAATATCCCATGCTGTCACTGGCCAAAACATAATTAAGATTTTTCACCATAGACAGGTTCATCATGGACAATCAAATTCGCAAATTCCACCATAGACAGGTTTGACCGTACAACAATAACCCTTTGCTTACACTTGTTTTCGGGTTGCTCTGAGAATTGGACCTCTTCAGGTTCGAGCACTGCGCAACATCAGCTTTCACGGACTGCAGCGACTTCCTTTCGGACCTGACGGCGGCCGTCCCGGGAAGCGACTTGGTGCTCGCGGTCTTCGTCACCGATGTCCCGTGCGGCATCTTGGGTTTAGGTCCCACCGCGATCAAAGCTGAAACCCTCATCTTACTCTTCTCGACCCTGAACGTCTCTTTCCTCAAAACCGGTGTCACGCATTTCTTCGTATTCTTTGCCGCTACAACGCAACGAACACTCTTAGGATCGGACCGTTCCGATGGTTCCTAAATAGTCAGTTAGTTACCTGTACCTTCAACGCATTTGGCAGCTTCAATTGGACAATTCTCTTTGGATTCGTCCAGAGCAACGGTTTGAGCCATCGAAGAGAACAGTTCATCCACTTCCATGTTATCGGCTTTCGACGCGCAGTCGTGGCTGCCGTAAAATGAAAAAGTGTTAATTAGTTTTAGTTCTCACTCAGGGCCATTTCAAATACATGTTTTTACAGGTATCACACTCCGTGTTTACAATGAAAAATATAAGTTTGTATAGGTTCAATTACAGGTTGGGAACGATGGGAGGGACTTCGAGGGATTGCAGTTGAAGACTCCTCCTCTTCTGGCCGATGCTCGTGAACTTCATGGCGAGGATCGTGGCTTCTTTGAACACTTCTGCCATTTCCCTTGGTCCCAGTTGAGCCGAATTGACCTTAGAAACCATCCAAATGAAATATAGTTATGTAACAAACCACGTTAATCCTTTGACAACTGATGAATAAGTGGAATGAACAATCCAATTTCAAAAGTATTAATTGGTATTTTGTTCAAAGCAAATTAGAAGAGGAACACAGAAATCAATAAACGAAATTATGTAAAGTGTCAAACAATTATACATTTTCCAGGATTAAATAAAACAATTTCAGCGTATTTCCAGGGTATCCAGGTCAGTAAACACCATTTAACTTACATCAATTTTCTTGGAGGTGGATTTTCTTTTCTCGTTATCCTTTGTGTCTGTTCTCGCAATCTGGTCTTCTTCGGCTTCATTGCTGTCAATTAAATTCACGTACAAAAATTAATATACATTATATTTTGCCAAATTTTACACAGTTAGATTGAATTTTTAAAATATTAAGTAAATTACCCGGACATGGACCTGGCACAATCGAAATCGAAGACCTCATCTTCCAGTAAAGACTCCGTATCGAGAAGCGAAAGATCTGAAATGTAACATGCGTCCATTTCAATCAACAGTTGGTTTACAATTTGTAAAGGTTTATAAATAAGATTGTATAATTGTAAATGAGGTAATTGAGGAAGTTATTAAACTAGCCAGCATGGTAAGGGTCAGAGCCGAGGTCTTCGCAGTTGGATGCCGTCAGTAATTTGTCGTTATCATCGGAGATATCAACCAGAAGAGCTTCCTTATTACTAGCTTCATGTTCGCAAGGTTTCTTCTCTTCATCCCACCAGTTCCCATTGACAATCTTCTGCCTCAAGTCATCATCGAAGTAGAGTCTTTCGCTCGGTTCCGGTTCGTCGTCGCACAACTCGATGAGAACCCCGGTTGCGCATTCTGTCCACCGCAAAAATACAATTTCCATTTAATACCCCGTACATTGATAACCCAAATCACCTAATTCACCAAGCAAAATATCATATTTTCGTATTAAAATAAACACAAGTTCCTCTGAATCAAACATATACCTAACTTACCGCGTGAACTTCCCGGTAAAGTTCACGCAAAGTGAAACTTTAATCATTGTAATAGTTATTGTAACGTTCATTCAATATCATTTCCTTTAATTTATCAGTAGTACAATTGAAATATACAATGGTAAAGGAAAAAGGAAATTAAACAAAACCCATTATTTCCTTATATTTTGAGCAGTAAATTTCCTGACATTTCCATGGCAACTCGCCCAATGGTTTAAATGTGCTGTACCTAAATACAGGCAAACAAATGCATTATTCATAATATAACACGCTTTTATACACTTGTTCCTATTTATGGACAAATAAGAAATGTAAACATTAAATTCAAATAAAACAATGAATAAACTTAAAAATATATTGATTGAAACATAATCAGCGTAAAATATTACTAACATGACAGTTTATTAGTATAAAGACACTACACACACAAGTTCCCATGTGTAATTTCACATATCAAGACAGTGAAAAAGAATTAAAACGAATTTAGGGTTAATAATCGAATTCGTTACCTGCCATTGGCGGATTTCCTTCTCACTTTTCCGAACGGTGAAACCGTCACAAATCTCAATTTATCGACCTCTAAAATCAATTAAAAACTTGTTTTATAGTTCTTATATGGATTAAATGGCTTCTGGTAAAGAAATAAAGACGTTATGAAGGAAATTATACTCGCAAAATGCGTTGTTCGACCGGTAGAAATACAAAACTCCCGCACGATGTACGGATGGCGCTAGTAGTCAATCAAAACGACGGCGACGCTCCTGTTAATGGAAGTAGTTTTGCGGATCGGACCGCGGATCTCAAGCGAAAAATAATAAAAAACACATACAACATAGTTATAACCAAAGCTACAACAATGAAACGAATATTAAATGAATCTATTTTGCTTATTGAATAAAATATTAAAGTATAATTGAATTGGGTAGATATAATTTAGGGATCCGCGAGGTAAAAATGGATCCGCATAATGGTTGAATTTGTATCAACATGGCGGACATTCTCGAGGAGGTACTTCGGTACGGATTGTTCTTCGGAGCGATCTTTCAGCTCGTGTGCATAGCGGCTGTAATATTCGTACCGAGCAAGGAAGAAATTAAGGTATATAACGTAATTTCTTACCTGTCAAACATCCAAAAAATAATGTTTTGACAGCGAGTGCAACTTTGTTGCGTGGAATGCGACGGTATGCAATACTTGGTCACGTGACTCGTAGGAAAAGCATTGTCCCGAGACGAAATGTTGCACCGCAAGGTTGCGTTTGCAATAATCTTGCAGAGGAAACTGTCATGCAATTTCTTTGACATTTTAGGGTGGCAATGAATCTAGCGACGATGAAACTTCTCTGGAAGGAAGTCCTCATATAAATGCTCATCGGCAGCAAGGTCATCAACATAAACGCAGCAAGCAGGAAAAGAAAAAGAGAAGATGTAATCAATTTTTTATACGTATATAGCAATATTAATTAAAAAAACTTATTTTTAAAAACATTTTCTAACCTTTTATTTCAGGAAAACCCCGTTTATTAGCCATACTTCATTGTGACCTAGGAGTTGGTTGTGACATATCTTCATGAAATGGACAATACTCAGCTGCATGGGAAAAAAGATGCACAATTTTATTTTAAAAATATCAATTGTGAATTATTTCTTTTTGTATATACCTTATTTGTATAATTGCTGTTGTACTCTGATCAATTCCCATTACTTATAATGGCTTTTGATGAATTGAAAAGTGTGTTGTGTCTTTGAGAACCTTTGTGGGTAAAAGGAAGATAATTATTTGTAATTATTAATTGGTTTTTATGATTTAGCAATACAAAATCAATTGAAACCTTATGCATGACAATACAAAACATTTATACCAAGTCTTCATTGAAATAAATATGTCATTCAAACATTTTGGAACTGTTCATCCGGCATGTGGAAAAGGTGACAGTGACTCTTGTCTACACTGGATAAAAGTGACATTTGAATAACATTTGAATAAACAGACTGTCAATGTACCAACGAAACCAATGTAAACACTGCCTTTCAAATGAAAATGTCTCCTTGCTGCTTTGTACTGTTCACACGTACATCTCTCATATTCTGCCGATTCACTATGTACTTATAAAACTGCAAACACATTGTTATGAGTGTTCAATTTCTGGTATTCATACACTATATAAAAATGAAAACTGAAATAAATGTTCTTATAAATGGTGTTTGATCACACAAGTCATGATATTTTGCTAAATACGGTCATAAGAATCCCGATATAGTAATTATATTTTGGATTTTAAAAGGATTAGACATCCTGTGTAACATGGAAATTGTGAATGAACACTCTTTAAATTTAGAATAGTGTCTGTGTTTATTTTCGAGAACCGACATCATTTATATATTTATATCGCTGCGTTTCGCCATTCACACTCTCGGGTCCGCACACTTTTCTATCATCACATCCAAATCGATACCTGTACTTATTTCATTTGCAAACCACTCCATTTTGTGTCTGAATTCAACGGTTTTAAACACTTTTTCCCACACGGTTGACATGCACGATACGTAAAGCCACTTCGATCTAGGAAATAATACCGCGTTAAACCAACATCCTTTTGCGACAAAATACATAGCGTAATTTGTAACTTTTACATGATACCATCGTAAATTGGTAATAAAATAATATTATACAACTGTTTTCTCAACTAATTTATACTCTGGGATCATAAAATTCAATGTATGTACCTATGGTATGTACCAAAGACAAAAATTTTGATTATAAACCCGTCCAAAAATAGTCTTATATTGAAATCTCATCAACGCTACGTAAAATTATAATCCAAAATGATGTGGAAATATAATATATTAAAGTGGGATTTTGTGTTTGTGTTGGAGGAGGAATTGAATAAGCTGTACAAAACGAAGGGGAAAAATACGGTTCTTACGACACGAAGGACCTCGGAGCGATCGGAACTCCAAACGCGGCAACTAAAAGCATTTCACAGAAATCAATATTAATCAACAGTATTATTAAACCGACTAAGCTAGGTATGTATTTTATATAAAACAAGAGAAAATTTAGCCCAAGTTTGCGTATTTTACGTTACGCGTTACTTACTCACGAATCTCACCAATAATCACCCGAATGCCTGCACATTTTCCATTTTCCTCCACATTTTACCTTTTGTTACCTTTTACCTTCTTTACATCCTCCTAAATTTCACTTTAAATGTCCAGAAATTCCACATTTTCCCCTTCCAATTCACCTATTCACCGTGACGTACGGTAACTTATCGTTTGCTATTCAGTTCTCGCGAAGGTCCACTTTCTTTTCTTCTTCTTTTACTTCATCATAACCATCTTCTTCTTCTTTTTCCCCCGCAGCTTTGTATATATTTTTCAATATTTTCCCATATTTTTCTCATGTAAACTCTGTAAACGTGAAAAATAACACTTTTTTTGGACGTGAAATCGATGACCATCAAGCGGGGAGAGAAAAATAAGTTAACCAATCTTTTGAACAAAAAAGCATCTGAGACTTTGTTTCCTCAAGCTTCCAGCAATGCTTCCGGGGACCAAACGCTAAGTCTTACTGCTGTCGGGAATGTTCATGGACGGAGACGTTGACATCTTCTGCGTCGCGGCGCTAGAAGACTGGCCTTCGGCCACCGTAATTGTCTGCTGGACACCACCACCACCGTGGTGGGACGTTGCCAGGGCGAAAGTCACCGTCTTGCCCTTGTCCGTCGATGGCGAATGCATCTTCGGTGTCTCGTCTTCTTCGGTCAGCGATGGCCACGTGCCGCCGCTGTCACCACTTTTACTCAACCTCTCGCTCAACGCTTTCAGCGCTATCTGTCTGTGACGTACAAGGACACCCAGATATTTAGACACCACCTGTAACCACTTACAACTATCCACATATACAGACCTCCTCCTTTCGGCATCGTGCTGGTCGGTTCCCGGTAAACTGATGGTTATCGAAGAAGACGGCGCGCCGACATCGTACTTCCACACCGGTTTCCTACACACCTTGATCTTCACCAGGAACCTGTAAATCGTGTTGCAAAGTACTGCGATGGGCGGTTGTAGTACGTTGGGGAAGAAGCTGAAATGAGACTCGAGATGGTTACGGTTCAAGAGTTGCGGGATGAATGCCGCGAAAAGGACCTCGCGAACGTGAAGTTCTCGGCCATGTCTCCTCGGGTGCCGTTGGTGTGAGGTTGAAAGAATCTCAGGTAGATCCAGCTGGAAAGTAAGCCCATGGTGAACATGCAGGGGTAAGTTCCCTCGAGGACACCGACCAGATGAAGGGTGAGCGAGAGGAGGAGTACGTTGAGCGGGATGTTGCGGTTCCGCATCTTGCCGAGAGGAGTCTTGAGGAGCACGTGGTCCGGCATTATCTGTTTCACGGCCACGGCCAGTCCGGCAACGTACCCTGCAACGAGGTAACACATCTGTTTGAATTCCAAACATATTGAGAGTTTTGAAATAATACTCGAAAATTAAAAATTTCCATGTTTTTCTATATCATCTTTATTTATTAGTTAATTATCACCCTTGATGAATAATTTTGTAAATTTTCCTGATCAATTGACAATCGAGACTGGTCATCACCTGTTGTCCATCACCTGTAATAAGGGGTATAAAAAGACAGTGTTAATGAATGAATGATGTGTGGAATTTAGAGAAACCTGAAAGTCCATGGATGTGGGTGTGGAAGAGAATGTCCGGGTCGAAAGTTGCTGCGTAGATGACCAGGTAGAAGGCGACGCTGAGGATGGCCACCGAGAGGTTGACCACTCCGAAGAACGTCAGCATCTCCACGGCTCCCCAAAGGGGTTCCACCAGTTTGGCGCACAATCCGACGGTGACGATGTCGGCGGCCACGTGCCAAAAGTGAAACTCGACGAAACAGTGTGTGAACGCCGTCCATATTCGCAGATTTGGCGGCAGCAGATAACCCGGTGTCACGCTCAAAGCCCACACCGCCTGTTGGCTAAAAGACAGCAAATACCCTAGTAAAACGGTCACGCAGATCAACTTGACGACCACGCTGCAGTTGCCCAGCGCCGCGCCGAACTGCAGACGAAAATACGCCAGGTTCAATCGCCAAGAGCTGGATGCCGCCATTTTGGGCGAGAACGAACCGCCATGACGTCACGTCCAACGTACGACCGATACGCAGCGCACGTATCGCGGATAGTTTCGAACATTCGTGACGTCATAATATTCGTTCTCTGATGCCATTTTTAATGCGTGTTGAAAATATCGGAAATGGATTGGATTGATGGACTAAAACCGGAACCAGGAAATTGATAATATCTTTAAAATTTGCAGCCAAACGGATGAGAACATGACAAAAATGTTTATAAACAGTACATTAATAAATAATTAAGATTTTTAAGAAAGCAGTTGGGTCATTCCATGTCAACTCAACCAGGGAGTTCACCACACCATCTCAGAATTGATTCATATTTTTTGTACGGATAG